>CM053030.1:406812788-407077769 GCA_028564925.1 Lithobates sylvaticus
ACCTGGAAGATTCACTTAGTATTAATAAACATTCACCCACATTCACATCTACTCTTCAGTAGGAAAAAGTACTTACTGTACCATTAGGTCTCTATATATTCATTAAACTCTTTATTGATTTTTTAAAGTTGTAAGGATTAGTATTTGTCATGTTGACCATTATTTTGAGCAGGGGGACTCAAATTTCTGGTCATCATTGTAAATTAATTACATTTTAACTTAATGAATTGAGTCAATACTTAGTCCCCTATGTCTTGAATAAAATTATTCATCATCACTTTTCTTGTTAGTCTTAAAACTTACCTTTAAGGGGGCGCATGCGCGGCGCGATCCTGGATGGAAGCAAGGGCTAGGAGCTCCGTGAGATCCGGAGACAAACGTGAGTTTGTAGACGCGATAACTTTTGTGCAAACCAATCAATATATGCTTATTGGGATTTTTTTTTAACCAAAAATATGTAGCGGAATACATATTGGCCTAACTTGAAGAAATTCGATTTTTTTAATTTTTTTATTGGATGTGTTTTATAGCAGAAAGTAAAAAATATTAATTTTTTTCAAAATTGATGCTCTTTTTTTGTTTATAGCGCAAAAAATTAAAACCGCAGAGATGATAAAAAAATCCAACAAAAGAATGCTCTATTTGTAGGAAAAAAAGGACATTTCGGGTACAGTGTTGCACGACCGTGCAATTGTCAGTTAAAGTAATGCAGTGCCGTATCGCAAAAAATGACCTGGTCATTGAGGAGATAAAACTTTCCGGGGCTGAAGTCGTTAAAGTGGTGAATATGGCAGTCACTGCATATGCACCATATAATCCTAACTTAAAAACATATTCACCTGGAAGATTCACTTAGTATTAATAAACATTCACCCACATTCACATCTACTCTTCAGTAGGAAAAAGTACTTACTGTACCATTAGGTCTCTATATATTCATTAAACTCTTTATTGATTTTTTAAAGTTGTAAGGATTAGTATTTGTCATGTTGACCATTATTTTGAGCAGGGGGACTCAAATTTCTGGTCATCATTGTAAATTAATTACATTTTAACTTAATGAATTGAGTCAATACTTAGTCCCCTATGTCTTGAATAAAATTATTCATCATCACTTTTCTTGTTAGTCTTAAAACTTACCTTTAAGGGGGCGCATGCGCGGCGCGATCCTGGATGGAAGCAAGGGCTAGGAGCTCCGTGAGATCCGGAGACAAACGTGAGTTTCCCGGGGCCTTAAGACCACAATTCCTGCACATAACTACCCATCACCCCCGGTGTAACACCCAGCGCATGCCGGGACCTAAGAGTCGCCGTGGCAAACCGGCTCAAAGGTCCCTAACGAACAATTTAGTTAGAGTGGGGGAGCAGCACAAGATGTCCCGAATTGGCGCCCAGTCGGAGCCGGCGCCGGCGTGCTCACAGGCCTCGGCCTCATCCCAGGAACACTCCATGGGAGACAGTGAGTATACTAATCTACTCACTAAAGTTGACTTGGAGGACAGCCTCTCCTCAATGTACGACAGGCTGGCTAGGAAGTTCCAGACAGAACTGCATAAATCCACCAGCACATTGTCCACAGAGATTGCGGCCCTAGGAACCAACATGCTGGAGACTAAGCATGACGAATTATGTTTATCCCACTCTGACCTCAGGAAAGACTATGAGACCCTCACAGAGACTGTTCAGATCCTGCAAGCCCACCTCGAGGACCTCGACAACAGAAACAGGAGGAACAATTTGAGGGTGAGAGGTGTCCCTGAAACGGTCACGGACCTGCCACAGGCAGTGCAAAAGCTTTTTCATTATATACTTCCTGAGACCCCAGTTACCTGTGACAGGCTGCACCGAGCTCTGCGCCCGAAGCCCCCGGAAGGTAGGCCTCCAAGGGACATTGTCTTATGTCTGAAGGACTATCTAATTAAGGAAGACATACTTAGGGCCTCGCGTAACACCCCTAACATAAGGCTGGATGGCGTAACTGTGCAGATTTACCCGGACATCTCACCCACTACCCTTGATAAGCGTAGGAGAATGAAGGAAGTCACCTCGGTTCTTCAATCTGCCAGGATCAGGTACCGTTGGGGCTTCCCCTTTAAGCTACAAGTCCCGCATAATAGCACCACTTACACGGTTACCACAATCTCAGAGGGTAAGGATCTCCTGGTAAAACTGGGCCTTCTGAACGCAGCAGACCACCCGAGGATGCCTTCTACCCCCCGCTCGCCTGCCATCTGGGCTACACCACCTCCCAGGAGGGACCGACGTACAGTTCACTGATCTTCCCTGCTCAAGAACTTTTTTTCTTCAACTGGATGCTATGCAGGCCCGCATGCCAGTGTGTAACTGACTTGTCTCACCCTTGATCTGATGTCTAGTCGCGCCCGTCTGAACTACCCCCCTCCAAGCAAGCTGGATGGAGGCCCTCCCGTCCCTGGAAGCCACACTAGGTGTACCCTCCCCGATCATCTGGATGGATCGGCTCCCTCTACTTGCTTGGAGGATTGGACCACCCGGTCCAAGTTCATTTTTGATGTTGGGGCAGAGGGAGAGAGGAGAGGGCACTTTTTTTTTTATTATTTTCTTGGCCCTCTCCTGTCTCTTTCTCAGGCCTTCAATGGTTTTGGTCAGGGAGTCTGTTTTATCCCTGCCCCCCTTAGCTGGGATGCTGCTTCAACAGTGGCCTAGCTTGTCTTTATTGCTGACGCAATGTTTGCAGTCAAAGCATGGTTGTTTGTTTTTTGTTTTTTTTGCTGCTTTTTTTTTTTTCTTACCCTTTTATGCTCATCAAGTAATGTACTGCATTTAACACATGGTCTTTTCCTCTCTCACTGGTTGATGCTCCTGGGCACCCGACCTACCCCTGGTCCCTCCGGGGGTTGGCGGGGGCCCACGATTTCAGCTTTTGATGTAGGTCCACTAAGTTGTATATTACTGTTTTGCTCACTATGCTGGTGCTGGGTTCTAACTCACCCTGATTTAGAGGCTCCTGTGGATTCTGGACTCACTGTGCAACCCCTAACTGGTAGGCTATCTACTAAAACACCCTAATGGGTACTAATGTTATTTCG
The DNA here is from genome assembly GCA_028564925.1 of Lithobates sylvaticus. Lineage (NCBI taxonomy): Eukaryota > Metazoa > Chordata > Amphibia > Anura > Ranidae > Lithobates > Lithobates sylvaticus. The sequence goes on from CM053030.1 coordinate 406,815,857, forward strand.
CATAACCTGAAAGGTTTTAACTCTCCCATTAAAAGGAGGAAGGCCTTCAAGGCATACAAGAGACTGGGCGCGGACATACTGCTTCTCCAGGAGACGCATTTTTCCACCCAAAGTCACCCACACTATTTTGATAAAGCCTATCACCAGGGATATTTTTCTACTTTTGAGTCCAGGACCCGCGGGGCAGCTATTTTTTTTAGGAACACTGTGAAATTTGAATTGCAACAGGTATACAAGGACCCTGACAGCCGCTATGTGATTGTGAAGGGTGTTATTCAAGGGAAAACTATCACGGTAGCATCAGTGTATGCCCCGAATGACGCCCAAGCTGCGTTTTTTAAACGCTTTTTTCAAACCCTGGAGAGGTTCCACTCCTCACATATGATAGTTGGGGGGGATTTTAACTTGGTCGCACACCCTGTCTTGGACAGAAGCAAGACTGGACATGCTTCCAATGCCTTCCCTAAGTCCTTACAGTACCTCATTAAATCCAATCAACTGATTGACACATGGAGGGCACACAATGTGGGAGTAAGGGAATGCACCTTTTATTCCAACCCGCATGACAGTTACTCCAGGTTGGATTACATCCTCTCTACGACTATTATGACAGCTAACTCTACCTCTGCTAGGATTCACTCATGCCCGTGGTCGGACCATCGGATAGTTTCGTGCTCTTTTGCCAACATAGGCCTTCCGAGGGCTCTGGGGGTGTGGAGACTTAATGACTCCATGCTCACTGATCCGATTGCTTTATCCCAAATTGGAGGCTACATATCGGAGTACTTCGCCCACAATGAGGTCGGGGAGATTTCCCCGGCAGCATTGTGGGGCGCGCACAAGGCGGTTCTGAGGGGTAGACTGATGCACTTGGCCTCTGATCGTAAAAAGATCAGACTACAGAATATTGAATCCCTTACAGGAGACTTGGATCGGCTGTATCGCAGACACGGTCTCACTCAGGAGCCTGGGTTGCTGGCACAGATTGATCAGAAGAGGAAGGCGCTGGACGCTATCCTCACTGAGCAAACTGAAAAGTCCCTGAGATGGTACAAAGCCAAATTTCTCCTATACAGCAACTCTTCATCGACCATGTTTGCGAGAAAACTGAAACAGAAAACTGAAACAATCTATCCAATCCGCTCCGAAATAGTAAGGGGAACCTTACTACCCATCCCAAAGAGGTTCTACACCTGTTTAAATCTTTCTATCAATCCCTAATGGAGGCCCCTCGACCCTCGGTCCCTCCACTGCCCTCTACATGGCTTGACTCAATTCCACTACCCCAACTGATTGCAGATCAGCTAGAATCCTTGAATGCCCCCTGTACAGTGGAGGAGGTGACGGCTGTCATGACCTCACTGAAAACAGCAAAAACCCCGGGCCCCGATGGCTTCTCGGCCTTATATTATAAAAAGTTTGCTGACTTGCTGGCCCCTAGACTGACAAGACTGTATAATAAGGTGCTATCTAGGGAGGCTTTCCCGAGTGATATGCTAATGGCCAACATGTCTCTGATTCCTAAACCAGGGAAGGACCACTCACTTCCCCAAAACTTTAGACCCATCTCGGTCATTAACAATGACCTGAAAATATTTAGTCGCATTCTAGCTGACAGACTGGCAACCACAATTACGACTTTAATCTCCCCAGACCAGACCGGATTCATCCCGACAAGACAGATAACTGACAACATTCGTTTAGCAACCAATATTATTCAAGACGCCAATCTCCGCTCCCGTGAAGTCCTTATGCTCAGTTTAGACATCAATAAAGCCTTTGATAGCGTCCTATGGCCATACCTGGACAGGATTCTGCTAAAGTTTGGAATCCTAGGTAAGTTTGTGAACGGGTTTCATGCCCTATACCAGAATCCTCGTACATGTATTAAGCTACCAGGTTGTACCTCAGAATTTTTTACTCTAGGGAGGGGAACTAGACAGGGCTGTCCCTTATCCCCCTTGCTGTTCGCCTTGGCGATTGAACCCCTGTCGAGGTGTATTGCTGCTAACCCCAACATTAAAGGATATGATTGTAAGGGCTCCACCTATAAACTTAGCTTATACGCAGACGACGTCCTACTGTTTTTGACTGACCCCCTGACCTCCCTCCCGAACCTCCTGGCCACGTTAGCTGAATTTCAAGTTGAGTCTGGCTTAGGCGTGAATCCCTCTAAATGTGTAGCTATGCCCATCAATTTCCCGGACCCACTGATTGAGTCCTTGCAGAATAGTTTTACGTTCTCCTGGACCTCCTCCTCCCTGCAGTACTTGGTGGTGAAACTGGCTCCTTCCCTTAAACAGATATACGCACGAAACTACCCGCAGGTCTTTGCCATGGTTAAGAGCCTATTGACTCAATGGGCCCCCTACCACATCTCTTTTCTCGGTCGCATTCAGGCGGTCAAGATGTCGATCCTTCCCAAGCTGCTGTTTTACTTTAGAGCCCTCCCTCTGTATGTGTCCTGCTCGACAATTAGGGCCATACAGTCGGAGCTGCTTAGATTTATCTGGAAAGACAAGGGACCCAGGCTTAATAGACTCTTAGTGTTTAGGAATAGAAATAGAGGGGGACTGAGCTGCCCAGATCTATGGAAGTATTTCCTGGCCGCCAGATTGGTCCAACTAGCCCAGTGGCATATCCCCACCCCTCGGACCCCCTGGTTGCGCTTTGAGAGAGATTCCATCGAGCCTTATTATCTCCCAGGGATCTTGTGGTCTGGCTCAGTCTGCCAGAGGGATATCTTGGCACTTAATGAGGTGGTGGAGCAGTCCCTCCATCTCTGGACCCTCTACAGAGATAAGTTTGGTCTGTCCTCCAATCCTGCTCCCCTATCCTCGTTCCTGGGAGTCCCAGACTTTCCGGGTGCTTTCGGGTGGGTCTGGAATATATGCACTGGTCCTCTCGGGACCTGGTAACCCTGCGCTCATTGACTAGGGGAACCGTTTTTAGATCCTTTGAGGACCTGTGCCAGAATTGGGGTATTCCCCGCTCTGAATTCTATAAGTACTTGCAAATACGCCATTTTTTCCAGAAAGCCATTACACTTTGGAGGGCAGATCCTAAAACCACTTTTGAATCTCTGTGTCTTGAGGGGTCCAGGGATGGAGGGGTGATCTCCGCGATCTATGGTCACCTGAACGACTATGGCTCGGAACCTAAGTCTCAGGCTATGTTGGCATGGGAATCAGAACTGGGGGAGCCGATCCCTGTGGAGGACTGGCATGACATGATTTATAATATGCATAAATGCTCCCGCTCGGTGGCAATCAAAGAGACGGTGGTGAAACTACACACAAGATGGTACTACACCCCAGTTAAAATCCACAGAATGTTGCCCCTGACCCCGGACACCTGCTTCAGGGGCTGTGGGGAGAGAGGTTCTCTCCTCCACACCTTCTGGAGCTGTAGGGCCTTAGGTCCTCTGTGGCAACAGGTTTCGGATAGGGTGCGACGGGTCGCGGGGAACACAGTCACCCTTACGGCAAAAATGTGCCTCCTTTTTGCAGATATCCCAGGGACCACACCCACTGAACAGAAATTGTTTCATACTTTATGTAGTGCTGTGCAATGGGCGATCGCCTTGAATTGGCGTAAAACTTCTGTCCCCTGGCCACAAGTCCTCCATCGCATGGACTCCATCAAACTGATGGAACGCATACACCATACGCTCATGGACTCCATGCAGATCTTTGAGAGGAAATGGGACTCCTGGCCCTCATCTGGGTAGGCTCGTAACCTTCCGTTTGCGGTGGACCTCTCCATCTGTCCCTCCGTAGATAGACCATGACATACCCTAGCTGGCAATTAGATTTTGCTCTATGCTCATAGGTTGTGCATTTTTGCAGTACGTTTCAAAAGCTGGTTTTGCTTTTTCTGTTTTTATTTTCAGTTTTGTTGTGTTAATTTTTTTTCTTTATATATACTAGAAATGGGATCCTCGAATCTCAAGAGACATTATTACTACTAACTCCAGCAATGGACTCATTCTCAAGCTTGTCACCAATGAACCACAGACTCTTTTTGATACTGTTGCACTGTATCTTATGCCTAGTTTGGATGAGAGTCTGTGTCTTTTCTGACATGATTATTTGCAATTCTGTGATACTCTTATTGCACTGTTTCTTTTGTATACTCTTGTACGATCCTTTAATAAAAGTTTGTAAACAAAAAAAAAGATTGTTTATTTTCAAATAAACATAAAAATGTTATCATTCTTTTATTATTATATTAGTCTCTCTCGCACTGTAGAAGGTCAGGCCAATGTTCTGCAAGGACATCCAATGTTTTGGAATCGTAACAGTCACTAACTGTAACATTAAACTACTGTCATGCAGTTGATCACATGATTTCAAAGCTATAACATAAGACCAATGAAGGAAAATTAGCAACAAAGATCCTATTATTTAAATCGGTCATAATAAAGTGATGATACATTTAATTGTTTTTGATTGACACAGTAACACATAGACTCTGACACAGGATATGAGCAATACTGTAGCTCACAAATGCACAGCCAGGTCAAAGTAATGTAAAGGACATCAGTTTTGCCTGTCATAGGCACAATTTTTTATTATAAAGAAGTTGAGACTTTTGAAGTTATAAGATACTTTCAAAGTACTACAACTATAAAAGTCATGCTAAAATTGAACATTAAAGAGGAACTTCACCCCTCTTCTAAACCTAAAAATGCACTGATAACAATGTTATTACATGGATATTAGGAAATACATACTTACCCTTCCATGCGGTCCAATGATATTGCCCTTGAGTTTTGGGGAAATTCTCCTACCCAGTTATTTCTCTCATGCCAGCATCTTGTGTAAGGGCAGATAGTGATACAATTGTTTTTTTTCCATGTCTTTTAAGCCAGTCCCCATAATGAGTTAGCACTCATGCATGTGTACCCAGCACTCTAGTCTGGGAACTCACTTGGGTGCACTGGAGCAGTAACTGAGATCTATATTTTCCAGTCTGCATAAAGACATCTAAGTGGGAAAGAAATATTGCAATGCCTCCTGGGAAGTGTGACATAGAAATTCCAGAAGGCTGCAGACTGTCTTTCTGTACGTCATTCCTGCCTAGGCAAGAATCTCAGAAGTATGGGGGCTACATATCAAAGAAATAAAAGAACATATGAATGCACCTCCTGGTGTAAATGAGCCCTCTGACTGGTATGTCAGGGTCCTGGCCGCTCCGTGCGACCCAGATTGCCTCTACGCAGGCAAACGGTCACTCCCGTGCCCTCCAGGCATCAGCGCGGGCGTTGGCGCGCGCCGCGGGCGCGTGCACGCGCGCGACCACCCCCGGCTCGCGGGCGCGCTCCCGTGCGCTAATAGCGGGGGCGCGCGCCCGTGCGCGTGCACGTGCGCGTTTAGCGCTGTTTGGCGCCAGTGCCCCTATTTAAGGATCAGAGCTGCAGCCCTGCGGTGCTGTTCGTCTGCAGCTCTGACCTGAGTCTCCAGTGTAAACCTGCCTATACCTATCTGTGATCCTTGGAACCCGACCCGGCCTGTCTGACCCCGCTGACCTCTCTGCTCCTTGACCCCGGCTTGCCTGACTCTGCTTAAGGACTTACCACCTGTTGCCGAACCTCTGCCTGCCACTTGACCATCCTCCTGCCTGCCGTTTAATGCCTATCTGCCTTCCCTGTGACCCGGCCTGTCTGACTACCTCTGCCGTCCGAGTGTGCCTCTCTCCCGCACAGGATCTGCCTCCGCTGCTGCTGCTCCAGAGACTACCTCTCTCTTCGGTCATCCGACCCCGAGCCTGCTGTGCCATCACCTGCAGTTCCTGCCATCTAAAGACCAGCACCAGCATCCTGCTTCATCCTGCACCAGCTGACTCACCGGACGGACACTCCTACTCCGCTGTGCTCACGGGTCCCCTGTCCCCATTCCAGTGGACCCTGAACCAGAGCCGTAAGAGAGGTTCCCTTCCGTCAAGCCAGGCTCGCCACCAGGTACCTTACAGTACGAACAGCCCAGATGACCGAGCCTGTGGAAGGAACTTCGTCCATGCAGGACTTCTGCTCCCACCTTGCAGCCCTCACCCAAGCAGTGAAGTCTCTACAGGAAGGCTATACCAGGTTAGAGGGACAGGTACAGCATCTCTCCGGTCCTATGGCCGCTGCACCTCCTGCACCACCGGTGCAACCCACGGTTCAGCCTGCAGTAGTGATGCTTCCTCCAGAGCCAAGAGTGCCCGTTCCGGAAAGATTCTCAGGGGATCGGTCCAAGTTCCCTGCCTTCCGAGATGCCTGTCAGCTTTATTTTGCACTTCAGCCCAGGACTTTTTCGTTGGAAGCCACCAAGGTGGGATTCGTAGTATCTCTCCTGCAAGGAGAACCTCAATCATGGGCCCACCGTCTTTTGAGAGTCGATAGCCCACAGATCCAGGACCTTGCTACCTTCTTCCAGGCAATGGAACAACTCTATGATGACCCCCAAAGAACCACTACAGCCGAGACCGCCTTGTCCACGCTCCAACAAGGCCGTAGAATGGCCGAGGACTACATCTCTGATTTCAGGCGCTGGAGCGCGGACACTCGGTGGAACGATGCAGCCCTTAGGCATCAATTCCGCACAGGTCTATCTGAGAGTCTGAAGGATGAACTGGCTCGAGTGGGGGTCCCCGAGTCTCTGGAAGACCTGATTACCCTGACCATCCAACTGGATCGCCGGCTCCGGGAACGCCGAGCCGAACGTTCCTCCCAACCGACCCGCCCGGCCTGGATGGTGGCAAGGGCTCCAACTCCAGCTTCCCGCTATTTTCCTGCACCTGCTTCAGTTCCAGCCAGTCCTGCCTTTGACAGCCCTGAACCGATGCAGATCGGACTTATGCGCTCCACCCTGACTCATGAGGAGCGTGCCAGGCGCCGGCAGCTGAACCTATGCCTCTATTGTGGTGGCTCTGGACATTACGTGAACAACTGCCCAGTCAAGATCCGTAAGTGTCTTTCTTCTGTCTCTTCTAAACCTGCACCTTGCCCCAGCAACACCACTCACCTGGCTCTTCCCCTCTCGTTGCAGCTTCAAGGAAAGACAATCCACACCAACGCTATCCTTGACTCCGGAGCATGCAGTTGTTTTATCGATGCCACCTTTGCCAACTTACAAGGCCTACCCCTCCGAGAGAAGACCCAGGGACTTTCTGTCTTCTTGGCCGATGGATCACGCATCAAATCAGGTCAAGTGACCCAAGAGACCTTGCCCCTGCCTGCCACCATCTTGTCCCAGCACCAAGAACTGTTGATACTGGATGTAATTTCTTCTCCTCTCTTCCCAGTGATTTTGGGCATACCATGGCTCCAAGCCCACAACCCTTGCATTAACTGGTCAACGGGACAAGTAAAATTCCAGTCCCCTTATTGCCTTCAGCACTGCCTACCTGAGCCCGCTGGGGCACCCTCTGCTCTGTGTTGCCTGAACTCCGATCAGGACTTGTGCCGGGCCGTGCCCAAGACTTACCACGACTTCCTCGACGTGTTCAGTAAACGAGGGGCAGACTCCCTGCCGCCCCATCGTCCATATGACTGTCCTATCGAGATTCTTCCAGGTGCCGAAATCCCATTCGGTCGCATCTTTCCCTTATCCGAAAAGGAGCAGGAGGCCCTGAAGGCATACATCGCGGAGAACCTCGAAAAAGGGTTTATCCGTCACTCCACTTCCCCAGCAGGCGCGGGGATATTCTTTGTTACCAAAAAGGACCAAACACTCAGGCCTTGTGTGGACTACCGTGAGTTGAATAAGGTGACAGTCAAGAACCGATACCCCTTGCCGTTGATACCGGAGCTCTTCCAGAAATTACGAACGGCAACTATCTTCTCCAAGTTGGATCTAAGGGGTGCCTACAACCTGGTCCGTATCAGGTCCGGGGATGAATGGAAAACGGCCTTCCGGACCCGCTTTGGTCACTATGAATATCTAGTCATGCCGTTCGGCCTCTGCAATGCCCCTGCCACCTTTCAGCACCTGATCAATGATGTCTTTAGAGACTTTTTGGACATTTTTGTAATAGTATACCTCGATGACATTTTAATTTTTTCCAATTCTCTTGAACAGCACCAGGGGCATGTGGGCAGAGTGCTACTTCGTCTCCGGCAGCATGGCCTATATGCTAAAGCAGAAAAGTGCCTGTTTGAACAGCAAGAGATTCAGTTTCTGGGACTTGAGATTTCCCCAGCAGGGATCAGGATGGATCCCCAGAAGGTAACTGCTGTATTGGACTGGCCGGCACCATCGGACAAGAAGGGCATTCAGCGCTTTATAGGATTCGCAAATTTCTATAGAAAATTTATTAAGGGATTCTCTACCATCGTCAACCCTATTATCCAACTGACAAAGCAGGGTACACGCTTTCAGTGGGGCCCCGAGGCCCAGGAAGCTTTTGAAAAACTTAAAAGACTATTCACCTCTGCCCCCATCCTCAGTCACCCCGACCCTGCCCTCCCATACATTCTGGAGGTCGACGCTTCCGAAGTAGCGCTGGGAGCGGTGGTATCTCAGCGTCAAGGCAGCAAGGATTTGATGCACCCGGTAGGGTTCTTCTCTCGAAAACTAACTCCCGCAGAGAGGAATTACAACGTTGGAGATCGGGAACTCCTGGCCATCAAGGCAGCCCTGGAGGAATGGAGGTACCTGTTGGAGGGCGCAAGTCATCCGGTATTGGTGTATACCGACCACAAAAACCTCGAGTATCTACGGACAGCCAAGCGACTGAAGCCTCGACAAGCCCGTTGGGCCTTGTTTTTTTCTAGATTTTGTTTTCATATCACCTACCGCCCAGGATCCAAAAACGTGAAACCAGACGCGCTCTCGCGCATGTTCGACAGTCCAAGAGACACAGCAGCTCCAGACACCATCCTGTCATCCGGCAACTTTCTGCTTGTACAACCGGATTTGCTCTCACAGATCAAGGAGGCATCTGCAAATGACCCAGCAACCCCAGGGGCTCCCCTGACTCCCAGAGACGGTCTCTTTTGGAAAGGAAGCCAAGTTTTTGTCCCGGAATCTGTTCGGACCAAGGTCCTGAATCTTTGCCATGACCACCCTCTGGCAGGACATTTTGGAGTCTGCAAGACTATCGTCTGGTGCAACGCACCTTCTGGTGGCCAAGTCTGAGGAAAGACTGCAAGGAGTACGTCAACGCCTGCCCTGTCTGTACCCGGAGCAAGACCTCAAGAAGCCGAGCTTGGGGCCTCCTTAAGCCTCTTCCCGTACCCGATCGTCCATGGAGAATGATCACCATGGACTTTATAGTTGAACTTCCATGCTCAGAAGGATGCACAGCTATTTTTGTAGTCGTAGACCGGCTGTCTAAAATGGCCCACTTTCTGCCCCTTAAGGGAACCCCGTCCGCTTCTGAAACAGCCCGTGTCTTTATCAGGGAGATAATTAGGTTGCATGGGGTCCCTGCCAGCATAGTCTCCGATAGGGGGGTTCAGTTTACGTCCCGTTTCTGGAGGGCTTTGTGTAAATCCCTAAAGATTGAGTTGGCGCTGTCCTCGGCCTATCATCCTCAAACAAATGGACAGACAGAACGCACAAATCAGACCTTGGAGCAGTACATTAGGTGCTTCACGTCCTTTGTGCAGGACGATTGAGTGTCCCTACTACCCTTAGCCGAGTTTTCATACAACAACGCCAACCACTCAGCCACAGGTCAGTCCCCTTTTTTCTCCAACTATGGCTTCCACTTATCCTTTCTCCCTGACTTTCTTCCAGAATCTCCGGTTCCAGCGGTGCAGGATACAGTGACCTTCCTCAACCACAACAACCAGATCCTCCAAGAGACGATAACCAAGGCCCAGGCGGACTGCAAGAGGTTCTTTGACCGGAAAAGAAGGGGAGAACTGGACCTCCAGATTGGAGATCAGGTATGGCTTTCTACTATTAACTTGAAGTTACCTTGCCCTTCCAAGAAACTCGCTCCCAAGTTTCTGGGACCCTTCTCTGTGAAAAGGAGGATCAACCAGGTATCCTATGAACTGTCGTTGCCCACCTCAATGAAGATACACCCGGTGTTTCATGTGGCCCTGTTGAAACCCGCTGTACCCGACCCCTTTCCTGATAGGGGAGCTGGACCTCCTGGTCCTGTTCTTGTCGAGGGTGGTGAAGAATACGAGGTGGAGGCCATTATTGATTGTAGGAGGCGGCAAGGGCAGACACAGTTCTTGGTTAAATGGAAGGGGTACGGGGCTGAGGACAATTCCTGGGAACCCGATAGTAACCTTCATGCCAGAAGACTCATCCGTGCCTTCTTTTCCGCCCACCCAGAGAAGAGAAGTCTTTTGGGCACCCGGAGGTTGCCCCTTGTGGGGGGGCAATGTCAGGGTCCTGGCCGCTCCGTGCGACCCAGATTGCCTCTACGCAGGCAAACGGTCACCCCCGTGCTCTCCAGGCATCAGCGCGGGCGTTGGCGCGCGCCGCGGGCGCGTGCACGCGCGCGACCGGCCCGCGGGCGCGCTCCCGTACGCTAATAGCGGGGGCGCGCGCCCGTGCGCGTGCACGTGCGCGTCTAGCGCTGTTTGGCGCCAGTGCCCCTATTTAAGGATCAGAGCTGCAGCCCTGCGGTGCTGTTCGTCTGCAGCTCTGACCTGAGTCTCCAGTGTAAACCTGCCTATACCTATCTGTGATCCTTGGAACCCGACCCGGCCTGTCTGACCCCGCTGACCTCTCTGCTCCTTGACCCGGGCTTGCCTGACTCTGCTTAAGGACTTACCACCTGTTGCCGAACCTCTGCCTGTCACTTGACCATCCTCCTGCCTGCCGTTTATGCCTATCTGCCTTCCCTGTGACCCGGCCTGTCTGACTACCTCTGCCGTCCGAGTGTGCCTCTCTCCCGCACAGGATCTGCCTCCGCTGCTGCTGCTCCAGAGACTACCTCTCTCTTCGGTCATCCGACCCCAAGCCTGCTGTGCCATCACCTGCAGTTCCTGCCATCTAAAGACCAGCACCAGCATCCTGCTTCATCCTGCACCAGCTGACTCACCGGACGGACACTCCTACTCCGCTGTGCTCACGGGTCCCCTGCTCATCTCCATTCCAGTGGACCCTGAACCAGAGCCGTAAGAGAGGTTCCCTTCCGTCAAGCCAGGCTCGCCACCAGGTACCTTACATCTGCTGGCAGTCAGTGGACCCGAGAGAAGTGGTGATAGATCAAGCACATAGATTGCCTAAGCTACATATCTCCCAGACAGGCTACCAGACAGGCTACCCAGAGACATTCTGGTGAAAATATATTTTTATCATGTAAAAGAACTGCTCATGCAAGTTGCAGACAGACATTGCCTCAATAATTATACTCTGGGATATCCTTATATACTGATGTTTCACAAGCCCCCATACAAGCACACAAAAAGATCCTTCCCATTACTAAAATGTTGAGGGGCCATAAGCTGGTGTATAAATGGGGGATGCCAAAACAGACTGCCATGAAAGACAGCTCCAAGCATATTACCTCTTTATTAGAACAGGGATTACAGCTCATGGCAAGCTCATCTTGTACCTGTTCAGTGAGTCATTGATGAAACTGGCTCTTTTACGCTGCTGGGTTCCAAGCAGTATCTGTGATCCAACATCAAAATTCAGCTGTGTACTGCACAACAAAGCATCTACCCTTGGGCAGCCTGTGCAACTTTGTGTAGTTCAGGAACAAGCCAAATGTTGGTAATCCCTTCCTGTTTGCCAAATGATTGCGCTAATCTTCAGCCAATATCTTGTTTCTTAGGCCGCATTCACACCTGAGCGTAGCGGAACGAGCGCGAATACCGTTGTTTTTGCACATTTGCATACGGCGTAACAGGCGTTTTTCAACTTCGGCATTTTTCTTGATAGCCAATAGGAAAAATGATCATCACTGTCATCATTTGTTGCTATGTTCTATGGGGATACAAACGCCCAAATCTGCCCGATTCGCGCGACAAAAAAGGGTCCGGAACTTGTTTGAGCTTCAGGCGTTCGGCTTCAGGCGACATGGAGTGGAGATGTGAACCATCTCCATAGAGAATAATGTATTTTATCCCCTCGAACGTTTTGTAGCTTCAGGCGTAGGGCGGCTTAGGGCGACAAAACGCTCAGGTGTGAATGCAGCCTAACACTCTTGCTGATGTCTTCATCTTCAGTACCGGTAATGGTAATAAAGATGAAAACATCAGCAAGAGTGTAAGGAGCAAGATATTGGCTGGAGAAGAGCACACTAATCTGGCAAACAGGAAGTGCAATAACATGGCTTAAAGTTCATGGGAGGAGTAAGGAGTTCAAAGTTTACCAGAAACAGGATAGAAAATAAGTTTGTCCAAGGGATCAGATAGGAAGCTGTGCAGCATCTCAGGTGGCTCAGCAAGAACCAGGTCCTGACAGAAGATGGTATGAACAACGCTGGACAGAAGATAGGCAAAGTAAGCAAAAGGCATTATAGACAAAGGGTATTGTGGACAGAGTGTAGAAAATGTCAGTAAAGTGGACAGCAAATATTGTTAGCTTACAGGAAAAAGAAGAACAACATAGAATGAGATGGTATTGTTAGAGTGGGGCATAAGGTAGACAAAAGCAGGATAAAGATGGTGTTGGTAGAGTGGTCAGAGGGTAGACAAAGCAAGAAGAAGGTGATGTGGACAGAAAGCTAAATTTTGTCAACAGCATTAAAGCTGGTGTATGCAGAAGGTGGTGTGAACTTAAAATGGAAGAAGTTGGACACAGTGGGCAGGGATAGAAAAGGGCAGAAGATGGACATACTAAGCATAAGATGCGATGGGTAGAGGAGGGGACAACATTTTTTTTGCTGAACAACTTATGAAGTTTGAGACTTCATGAACAGGTCACTGTGGCAATTTTAAATGCATTTCAAACTGTAATACCCCATGCCAACGTGCATTATACAATTTAATTTAAATTATGTCTGAAATGATTTTTAAATAATATTAATATAGTATCATAATCTTATAATATTAATATGTGTAATCAAAAATGTTCGTTTTATAGTTATACTGCACAATATGTGATATGAATGTAAGGTAAGGCTGAGAATTAGGGATGAGTCGAACACCCCAGGGGTTCGGTTCGCACCAGAACCTGCGAACGGACCTAAAGTTTGCGCAAACATTAGAACCCTATTAATTACAATGGACGTGAACGTTTGAAATCTAAAGTGCTAATTTTAAAGGCTAATATGCATGTTATTGTCATTAAAAGTGTTTGGAGACCTGGGTCCTGCCCCAGGGGACATGTATCAATGCAAATTTTTTTTTTTAAACGGACGTTTTTTCAGGAGCAGTGATTTTAATAATGCTTAATGTGAAACAATAAAAGTGTAATATTCCTTTAAAATTCGTACCTGGGGGGTGTCTATAGTATGCCTGTGAAGGGGCGCATGTTTCCCGTGCTTAGAACTGTCCCTGCACAAAGTGTAATTTTTGCAGGAAAAAAAGCTATTTAAAATCACTCGCGGCTAATGAATTGACAGCTCCCGTAATACAGAGAACAGTCATTAATTGAAAGTCATTGCTAAAAAAAAAAAAGTCATTGATAAAAAAAAATTTAAATTTAAAAAAAAAAAAAGCGTAGGGGTCCCCCCAAATTCAATTACCAGGCCCTTCAGGTCTGCTATGGATATTAAGGGGAACCCCGGCCAAAAAAAATAATAAATAAATGGCGTGGGGTCCCCCTCAAAATCCACACCAGACCCTTCAGGTCTGGGATGGATTTTAAGGGGAACCCCGGCCAAAAAAAATAAATGGCGTGGGGTCCCCCTCAAAATCCATACCAGACCCTTATCCAAGCACGCAACCTGGCAGGCCGCAGGAAAAGAGGGGGGACGAGAGCGGCCCCCCTCCCTCCTGAACCGTACCAGGCCACATGCCCTCAACATTGGGAGGGTGCTTTGGGGATCTGTGACCCCTCAAAGCACCTTGTCCCAATGTTGATGAGGACAAGGGCCTCTTCTCCACAACCCTGGCCATTGGTTGTGGGGGTCTGCGGGCTTATCGGAATCTGGAAGCCCCCTTAAACAAGGGGACCCCCCAGATCCCGGCCCCCCCCTGTGTGAAATGGTAAGGGGGTACAAAAGTACCCCTACCATTTCACCAAAAAAGTGACAAAAATGGTAAAAATGACAGGAGACGGTCTTTGACAATTCCTTTATTAAAATCTTCTTTCATCTTCTTTCTTCTGGTCTTCTTCCTTTCTTCATCCTTCGGTTTCTTCATCTTCTCCTTCTGGCGTCTTCTTCCATCTTCTTCTTCCTCTGATCCGCTTCTTCTTGCTCTGGTCTTCTCGTCCGGCATCTTCTTCCATGGCGTTGGCATCTCTTCTTGGGCCGCTCCGCGCAATGGAAGGCTCCCGCTGTGTGAGGCTTCGCTGCGTCTGACAGGTCTTTTATAACTGAGGGCGGGGACACCTGGTGACCCCGCCCCCCTCTGACGTCATGGGGAAAGCCATAGGGAGGTCCCCATGATGTCCCCGTGCGTCAGAGGGGGGCGGGGTCACTAGGTGGCCCCGCCCTCCGTTATAAAAGACCTGTCAGACGCAGCAAAGCCTCACACTGCGGGAGCCTCCCATTGCGCGGAGTGGCCCAAGAAGAGACGTTGACGCCGTGGAAGAAGATGCCGGACGAGAAGACCAGAGCAAGATGAAGTGGATCGGAGGAAGAAGAAGATGGAAGAAGAAGATGGAAGAAGATCCCGGAAGGAGAAGATGAACAAACCGAAGGATGAAGAAAGGAAGAAGGAAGAAGACCAGAAGAAAGAAGATGAAAGAAGATTTTAATAAAGGAATTGTCAAAGACTGTCTCCTGTCATTTTTACCATTTTTGTCACTTTTTTTCCACACGGGGTGGGGGCGGGATCTGGGGGTCCCCTTGTTAAAGGGGGATTCCAGATTCCGATAAGCCCCCCACCCGCAGACCCCCACAACCAATGGCCAGGGTTGTGGGGAAGAGGCCCTTGTCCTCATCAACATGGGGACAAGGTGCTTTGAGGGGTCACAGACCCCCAAAGCACCCTCCCAATGTTGAGGGCATGTGGCCTGGTATGGTTCAGGAGGGAGGGGGGGGGGCGCTCTTGTCCCCCCTCTTTTCCTGTGGCCTGCCAGGTTGCGTGCTCGGAAAAGGGTCTGGTATAGATTTTGAGGGGGACCCCATGCCATTTTTTTTTTTTTTTGGCCGGGGTTCCCCTTAATATCCATAGCAGACCTGAAGGGCCTGGTAATTGAATTTGGGGGGACCCCCACTCTTTTTTTTTTTTTTTTTTTTTTTTTTTATCAATGACTTTTTTTTTATCAATGACTTTCAATGAATGACTGTTCTCTGTGTTATGGGAGCCAGCAATTCATTAGCCG
The DNA here is from genome assembly GCA_028564925.1 of Lithobates sylvaticus. NCBI lineage: Eukaryota > Metazoa > Chordata > Amphibia > Anura > Ranidae > Lithobates > Lithobates sylvaticus. The sequence goes on from CM053030.1 coordinate 406,831,192, forward strand.
CAGATGGCTGCCTTAGATGACACAACAGGCCAGAAGGGTAAAGGTGGTTTAATGTGATACTGCAATGCTGTACTAACCGCACGCACACACTACACTAATCCCCCAATCACAGCAGCCTTATATAGTGTGGGGCATGTACTAAACCCCCTAAGCTATAATTGGCCACAGGCATTCTGCCTGTGGCCAATTATTGCTCTCCTCGCCGCTGGCTCTATGATTGGCCAAGCATGCGGGGTCACAGTGCATGCTTGGCCAATCATCAGCCAGCAATGCACTGCGACTGGCGCAGTGCATTGTGGGCCGTTCGCATCACGCAAATTTGATGCGAACGGCCCACATATTTCTGGGCTCGACGAGCGGACGAACGGCCGATGTTCGATTCGAACATGGGTTCGAATCGAACACCGGGCCCATCCCTACTGAGAATCCATCATAGTTTAGCACACGGGCATGAGAGGAGCAAGTTTAGTAATTGCTAATACATTGAATGGCATGTTCTTACTAGAAAGTCATAGTAGAAATATGAATAGTGGGATTAGTGTATCTGCAAAGGAGACACGTTTGATCTTTTTTTTCGCTTGTTGAATTTAAAAAAAAACCTTTACGCAAAGCACAGACTCTTCATAAATCCATGTGGTCCATTCAGCACACTGTTAACAGCAATAAAATAATTTTACTTGACTTGCAATGAATTATTACAGTCTTGTCTGAGTTTATTGTGTATGTTTATATTCCTTTGTGAGAATTCAGTTCTGATTTATGCATTGCAGCCGGAACTGGAAAGGAATTACAGGGTTTCAGCATCTGTTAATGAGTGCTCGTGATTTTCATATCTGCACCCTTTCACTTTATCCCCATTGCTGCTATTTTCTAGCACACTGTTTTCAAACCCTCAGCTGTTTCCTAGTGACCTTGGATACTCGACTGCAAAAGCACATGTAAACTGAATTATTTAGTCACTGACCTCTCCTTGGCTTCTTTCTTTGTTATAAGCTTTCCTTGTACAAGAAATGTAAACATAGCTTGTGAAATGTGTCAGAACTATAATATTACACATTGAATATTTTGTTTTACATATGCCCCCTACCTGAATAATTCACTTAGGCACCACCTAAATTGAATCTATGTTACAATCTATTAGAAAACTAATAGCTTAAAGTAAACCTTTCATGAGGAAAAACAACAAAACAAAACATGGAGGCTGCCATTGATGAGCTCTCCTGTAAATTCTACTTGCCTGGTTATAAACCTGACAACCGTACTTTCATACTTTAAAGCCCAACTCCAGGCAGTCAGCGATAACACAGATAAAATGCATATTTGAGAGCTGTTTTACCTGCCAAAGAATTTATATTTCTTTTCATCCAGTTCTGAGATTTACACAGCTCCGCCCCACAGCACAAGCCCATCAGGCAGTGGAGGAGACCTGATTTTTCACTTAGAAGCCTCCCCCACACACAAGGAGAAGAAGCACACTGATGAACTTATGTCTTCTATGTCTCCCTCTTACTACCAGCATGCTTTTGCTCTGCAGCACTTCTGATTGGCTGTTGTGCTGCAGTGAAAGATCCTTGTACTGCTTAACTCTACTTCTCTTTGAGGTCTGCTGCGCAGAGATTGCTACCAAGTCAAATTCAGGTACTTACACTTTTAGCATATAAAAAATTAATTTAACGATGCATTAAATATCACTGCATTAATTTGTCCCTTTTATATCTGTCTGGAGTTTAGTTTAGTTTAGTTTTAAATCACCAACCTTGTGAAAGTATACAGACAAAGATAGTTACATAGTTACATAGTTAGTCAGGCTGGAATAAGACCCCCCAAAAAAATAAAATAAAAATACAATCCCATTTACACAATCCTATACCCACAGCTGATTCAGAGGAAGGTGAAAAACCCCAGCAAAGCATGATCCAATTTGCAATAGCAGGGGAAAAAAATCCTTTCTGATCAACTTAACAATAAATGTCAGTACCCAGTTATATTACGCACATTTAGTAAAGAATCCAGTCATTTTTTAAAGCAATCTACTGAGCTGGCCAAAACCACCTCTGCAGGGAGTCTATTCCACATTTTCACAGCTCTTACTGTGAAGAAACCTTTTCGTATTTGGAGATGAAATCTTTTTTCCTCTAGACGTAAAGAGTGCCCCTTTGTCCTTTGTGATGACATTAAAGTGAATAACTCAACACCAAGTTCACTATATGGACCACTTATGTATTTGTACTGTTTGATCATATCCCCCCTTATCTCCTCTTCTCAAGAGGGAATAAATTCAGTTCCTCTAATCTTTCCTCATAGCTGAGCTCCTCCATGCCTTTAATCAGTTTGGTTGCCCTTCTCTGCACTTTGGACAGTTCCTTGACATCCTTTTTGAGAACTGGTGCCCAAAACTGAACTGCATATTCCAGATGAGGTCTTACTAATGATTTGTACTGGGGCAAAATTTTACAGGCATACCCCACTTTTAAGTAAACAATGGGGTTTATTTACTAAAGCTGGAAAGTGCGAAATCAGGCTCACTTCTGCATAGAAACCAATGAGCTTCCAGGTTTTATTACCAAAGCTTAATTAAAAAAGCTGGGGTTAGAAGCTCATTGGTTTCTATGCAGAAGTGAGCCTGATTTTGCACTTTCCAGCTTTAGTAAATAAAAAGTTAATTAAACTTAAAAGTGGGGTATGCCTGTATCTTTCTCTGGAGTCCATACCTCTCTTAATACAAGAAAGAACTTTGCTCGCTTTGGAAAACTGTAGCGTGGCATTAAATGCTATTATTGAGCTTACGATCTACTAAAAACCCTAGATCCTTCTCCACCATTGATTCCCCCAATTGTACTCCCCCTAGCATGTATGATGCATGCATATTCTTAGCTCCTAAGTGCATATCTTTACATTTATCAACATTAAACCTCATTTGCCACTTAGTTGCCCAATTAGACATTGAGGTCTGCTTGTAAATTGGAGACATCCTGTAGGGACGTTATTCCACTGCATAGCTTAGTGACATCCGCAAAGACAGAAATTGTACTTTTAATCCCAGACTCTATATCATTTATAAAGATATTAAAAAGTAAGGGTCCCAACACTGAACCTTGGGGTACACCACTGATAACCTTAGACCATTCAGAGTAAGAGTCAATTAACCACTACTCTCTGAATCCTTTCTTTTAGACAGTTTTCTTTCCATTTAAAAAGTGATCTTTCCAAGCCTGTAGACTTTACCTTACACATGAGCCGTGTGTGGGGACTTGTGTCAAACGCAGCCACCCCTCGGTCCAAGGTTTTACTTACCTCCTCATAAAAAGAAATCAGGTTTGTCTGACAACTTCTGTCTTTATTGAACCCATGCTGTCTGTTGCCTAAAATATTTTTTTCCAGCAAGAACTCGTTTATGTGGTCTTTTATTAAACTCTCCAGTATCTTCCCGACTATAGAAGTTAAACTAACAGGTTTATAGTTACTTGGCAAAGAATTTGATCCTATTTTAAATATGGGCACCACATTGGCCCTACGCCAATCCAGTGGTACCATTCCAGTCATTAATGAGCCCCTAAATATTAGAAACAATGGCCTTGAAATGACAGAGCTCAATTCTTTTAGGATCTGTGGGTGGATGGCATCTGGTCCAGGTGCTTAATCCACCTTTATTCTGTCTAAATATTTCTGGATCATTTCACTTTTAAGCAATTGTGGATCATTGTGTCACTACCACCCCCATTATTGACATGAGCTCCCCCATGCTCCTTTGTATACACAGAGCTGAAGAAAGTATTTAATATATTTGCCTTATCTTTGTCCCCAGTCACCCACTCTAGATTATTTTGTAAAGGGCCTACATGCTCAGACCTGACCTTTTTACTATTAATATATTTGAAGAATTTATCTTTTGCAATCTGTCGTTCATTTTGAATGTGTGCATCTTTGATTTCCTTTTTACATATTCTGTTATATTCTTTGTAACATTTAAACGATGATAGCGTTCCTTCATTTTTATATTCTTTTAAAAGCTGTTTTTTTATTATTTATAGCCATTTTAACCTTTGGCCGTGAGACACGTAGGCTTTATTTTTAGCGTTTTAAACGTATTGCCCATGGGAATAGACTTTTCAGTGAGTTTGCATGCAGTCTATTTGAAGAATTCCCATCTCTGTTCTGTGTCCATTGATGCTAATATACCCTTCCCATCTAAATCCTGGAGAGCAACCCTCATCCTTGGAAAATTTGCTCTCTTAAGCCTCGTTCACACAGTATGATTGTTGGCCAACCGAGCGTCTGATTTTTGTCAAGAGGGCATGTGCCAGGATCTTGTCTTGCATACTAACGGTACACAATTGTCGTGCAACAAACACAAACGTAGTGATATACTACAAGGAATTTCAGCTCTTGAGAGCCACCCTTTGGGCCCCTTTTGGTAATTTTGTGTTTGCTGAGCATTGATTCCGAGCATGCGTGTTTGTACTTTCAACTTTTGTGTGATGGATTTGTGTACTGACCAAACCGTTGTCTGCCTAAAATTTACTAGCCTGCAATCCAACATTTGTTGGCCTGAAAATTGGACAACAATTGTCAAAAGGAACATACTAACGGTAAAATTTTAGGACAACAGTCTGTCAACAGACAATCCCCTGCCAACAATCGTACTGTGTGTACGAGGCTTTGAAGTTAAGTGTTTTTATCTTACCCATATGTGTTTGTTGCTTAAAGCTAACATTAAATGAAAGCATGTTATTGTCACTGCTACCCAGATGCTTTTTTATATGAATATTGGTAATAAGCTCTGCATGGTTTGAGATTACCAGGTCCAGCAGAGCTTTGTTACAAATCGGGGCTTCAAAAAACTGGACCATAAAATTGTCTTGTAATAGGTTTATAAATGTTTGCCCTTTAACTGTCCCAGCAGTGCCATTACTCTAGTCAATTTGTGGGTAGTTAAAATCCCCCATTATTATCACTGTCTCAGCCCTTGCAGCCCTTTCCATCTGTGCAAGGAGCTGAGACTCCACCTCCTCACTAACATTGGGAGGTCTTTAACAAACTCCAATGACAACCTTTGTAGTACGCACACCCATGTACAGTTCCACCCATAATTCTTCAGACTCATCACACTCTCCATCAACTAGGTCCTCTTTAACACTCGCTTTAAAATCACTTTTCACATAGAGACAGACACCATCACCCCTCCGTTTTATCCTGTCTTTCTGAGCATAGCCAGGAATATTAATAGCCCAGTCATGAGAAGAATGAAGCCAAAGTTCAGCAATACCAATTAGATCAGGGATCCTCAAACTACGGCCCTCCAGCTGTTGCAGAACTACACATCCCATGAGGCATTGCAAAACTCTGACATTCACAGACATGACTAGGCATGATGGGAATTGTAGTTCCTGAACAACTGGAGGGCCGTAGTTTGAAGACCCCTGAATTAGATCATAGTTCTCCTCGTGCACCAGAGCTTCCAACTCACCTATTTTGCTTAGCAGACTTCTGGCATTGGTGAAAAAAAACTTTAATTCATTGTTGCATTTTGCAAAGGTATGTAGCATATTTTTTATTTTTGTACAAATAGTACCATTTCCAATGATTGTTTGTAACATAGGAACCTTCATATCATTTGCCATAGCCCTCCCCCAATCTTTCCCCATTCCACCCACCAATAGGGGATGACCCCTGTCTGACCTTTCTGACCCATTATAATCAAATTCACCCTTCCACAATCCTAGTTTAAAGATATCTGCTTTTACGCTACTTTCCCAATCTGCTTACTTGTTTCAGGTTAGCAAATCAGACAGTCTTGCAAGAAGGGGGTCAACATAACAATGAAAAGTACTATAGAATCCGCGCTTAGGATTGGAACTGCAGCCTCCCAGTAAGATACTGCACACAAGTGTGTAGTAGAGGGAAATGTTATTAAGATAAGGGATGGTGGCGCTGTTCAAGGTATATGTGGAGAGAGTCAAAATTGATAATCACTATAAAGTGAAATAATTGGTGTATAAAAAGCAACTTTTATATACGTGTGACTGATAAAGGAATATATATAAAAAACAAAAGTGTTGCTGCACACTCAAAACCAGTGTAAAAGTATTTAAAGTGACTCCGTGCGATAAAAATAATTCTAAATAAATAACTGAATAAATAATGAATATATGTGAACAATTACATATGGCAAGCGATGTATAAATATATAAATATATAAAAAGTGACTCCTGTGCAGTGAAAAAAATATATGTATAATAGATAGTAGGTAAATAAATTTAATGCCCCATACACACGCTCGGATTATCCGAGGACCAGTTCCGTCGGATCATGTCCGTCGTACTTTGTCCGATGTTGGTGTTGCGTACACACGGTCGGACAACGTTGTCGGAATTTCCGGTCTGCAAGAACGTCGTGACGTAAGTCGTCTTCCACGAGACTAGAAAAGGGAAGTTCAGCACCACGTCCCGCACCCGTTGGGCTCCTTCTGCTGATCCCGTGTTTATTGCGAGTTAGTTGAAGTTTGGGGACTTACGATTCGCGCTTCTCAGTTTTGTGACTCAGATCGTTACTGCTCTTCAGTTTGTGCTTGTCGTGCGTATCTGTTTATTAGTGCGTGTAGTCAGTTCGCATTTGTTGGTCATTGCGGCCTATATCTTGATATAGGACGCTTTGATGTTCACTGCTTATTGTCTGCTCGTTTCTGGTATTCATTTCGTTCTTTCAGGCCTTGCTGTTTATCGGTGCTTTCTGTTTGTCCGTTCTGACCAGCCGACCGTTTGTGAGCGATGTTTCCCGTACGTACTCGTCGCCGAGTTCGTGCTGTACGCGGAATTGGTGTCGGGCTTTTAGCTTTGAGCCAAGACCCGTCCATGAACAGAGTGACGAGGAGTATGTGGACCAAGAATTGGTTGCTTCAGCGTGATCAGTTCTCGCACATGCCTTTGCTTCGTGAGATCCGGGAGAATAATCCTGATGATTTCAGGAACTTTCTCCGGATGACGGACCCCGTTTTTCACCGTCTTTTGGCTTTGCTGACCCCTTTTATCAGCCGGCAGGATACCTGCATGAGACAAGCCATCACTCCGGAGCAGAGGCTTGTTGCCACGTTGAGGTACTTGGCGACAGGGAGAAGCCTTCAGGATTTGAAGTTCTCCTCAGGTATCTCTCCCCAGGCCCTGGGAATCATTATTCCAGAGACCTGTTCTGCCATCATCCAGGTCCTGCAGGAGGACTATATTAAGGTAACATTTCTACTTTACTATTCCATTCTATGTATGCTCTGTTTGCTAATGTCTTGTATTTTTGACCTCCTTCCCTAATTACCATGCTTGCAATATGCTCTAATATGCTGTGACCCTTTTGTCCTTCATGCATTTTTGCCTTCACTTACCTCCCCAGCATGCTCTTCTGCCCCAATAGACACCTATGGCCTAGTCACTTAAGCAATGTATTTTGTCTGCTGCATAGTATTGTTTTCCCCCAAACACCCCCTAAAATATGCACAAATGTTTGCTGTGTGTTTTACTTCATGTAGAGCCCCTTTTTTTTTCATTTTTTTTTTTGGGGGGGGGGGGCCAAACTCATTAGGAACCCCCTCCCCCAACTGCTCTGTCAGATGGTACCAATCCTCCTATCTGCTGGCTTTCCCAAGGTGAATACAGCAAAGCATGTAGTGCAAGGGGCTGGCTCCATACTTTCCATTTCCTCTTTTTTAGTGTTCTTTCCCTCCTATTAGCTTGCTAGGTAATTTCAGAATGTCAAAATGTGCGTTTTTTTTTTTGGGGGGGGGGGGGGGGGGGGGGGGGGGATTTGGAATGTTCTTTTATCTTTCCTGTGGGCTGCCAATAGTGTTAAGTAAGGAGGGTCTGGCCAAACTAGCACACATTATTGAGCCATTTGGCAATCAATGAAGTGCAGAGGGTTACCTGTCCAACCCCCCCCCCCCAAACCCCGAGTTATTGTCAATGGCCCATCAGAAGTGGGGGGATTGATGGGGGGTGAGTAATCTGCTAGGGGGACCCTCTACTTTTCGTTGCAAATACTTTCCAGCTTAAAATGTAAAAGTCTGATCTTGTTCCAAGATGTTTAGTGTCTAATCTGCTTGCAATGTTTATGTGCAAAGTGACTAATTTTTTTTTTCTTGTTTCACTCCACAGTTCCCTTCCACGCCACAGGAATGGCAGACTGTGGCCTCCCACTTTGCCAGCCGTTGGGACTTTCCTAACTGCGGAGGTGCAATTGATGGGAAACACGTCCGCATCGTCCCACCCCCCAACTCGGGGTCCTACTATTATAATTACAAGGGGTTTAATAGTGTAGTGATGTTGGCGGTGGTGTCGGCGACATACGATTTTTTGTATGTGGACGTGGGGATGAACGGCCGGATCTCGGATGGTGGTGCCATTGCGCACACAGAGTTCTACTGGTGTCTCCAAAGTGGCAGTCTGTGCTTGCCACCTCCAGAGGAGAATGCTGAAGGACTCCCCTTCGTCTTTTTCGCAGATGAAGCGTTTGCGTTGACTCCCCATCTGATGAGGCCCTTCCCGATGAGGACCCTCACCCCAGACCAGAGGGTCTTCAATTACAGGCTGTCGAGAGCCCGCAGAGTGGTGGAGAACACCTTCGGGATCCTGGCCAGCCGCTTCCGCCTGTTTTTGACGGCTATTAACTTGGCGGAATACAAACTGAACCACATAGTTCTTGCCTGTTGCATATTGCACAACTTTTTGAAAAGACACAACAGCAACTATGTGGTGCCCATTGGCCCAGATGTGGAGGGCCCTTCCAATGCCGACCTCACAGCCCTTCAAGCGGCACGTCCAGGCTTGCCCCCTCTAAATGCCCGCGAGGTCCGCGAGCAATATATGGAGTACTTTGTGGGTAGGGGGGCCATTGCTCTGCCTGACGATGTGTGAGAGGCATTTTTTAATAAAAATATATTTTTTAACCAAACCTATGATTTCTTGTCATTTCCATATTCTAGCTTATTTGAGATATACATTTTTGCCCTTTAGCTTCAACAGTGGGAATGCACTTTCTGGGCAAAAGGAGGTAACAGTCTCTTCTTCCCAAAAAGAATCTTCTCATGTTGTGTGTGTGATACCTAATCTTTTGTCTAGAGAAGGTTTGTAGTGCATAACTGACACCCAAAATACTCCTTTTCATCACCAGGTCAGACATGTGTGTATTCCCAAAAATGGTGTGCTACGTGTTTTCGTACAAAGCACTGTGGGTGTCATTTACATAAGTCAAATCCACTATGCTCTACAAGTGCAGTGCAAAAGTGCCCTGGAAAATACACTTGCAGTGCAAACTGGAATTGCCTTTAGTAAATAACACCCATTGCCCCCCAAATCCTTTACATTTGACATACATAATGCTTTTGTGTTTTTCAATAAGGAAGCCACACATTTAGAAAATTAAAAAAGTTTACTTGCAACACATTCACAAGTGCGTTTACAAACTTCTTGGCAAAACTGACAAGATCTTGGTTCTTTCCAACATTGTTTACAAACATTCTGCATTTGTTAAAACCAGGCATGGAGCAAAACAGAACATAGGAACTTGCAAAGTTCAACTTTCTAAAGGGAAGACAAGATCAGACATGACTATATGTTCAAAGTGTGTTTGATCTTGCCTTCATCACATGGGGGGTCACCCCTGGAAACTGGAAATTTAGAACATTTGGGTCTAGAACACAATTTGGGTCTGAAAATGGACATTAGATGGTAAAACACATGCCTAGAATGTTCAAAAGTGCCATTTTCCATCATGGGGATCAATGGACGTTTTTTGGGGGTGCAACCCCTTCACCACAACCACTTTAGTAGTTAGTAAAGTGGTTGCACCCCCAAAAAAACATTGTCATTCATCCACCATGATGGGAGCTAGCACATGTGGACACAATGTGTGCATGTTCCAAATTTCACACAGTTCTTTTAATTTGCAAATGTGGTCACAAACAGCCACAAATGTGTGTTAATTACTTGGTGAGTTTTCAGATTTTACCTAAAACATCAATGATGTTCTTCAATTTTTGTTGAACATCATTGATGTTTTGCTTTATCTCATCTAGATCTCGATTGCAGACCATTATCTCCCCGATGAGTACGTGGGCACTTTCAGTGGTAAAGTGCGATTCTTCTTCCACAACATCCACGTCACCTAAAAAAACCAAAAAAAAAAAAATGTCTCTTGGAAATGAGGCAGGCATAAATTGATTAGCTTACCAGTAGCTGTGTTCTCCCACACTCACCTGTTGTGGTGACAAGTTCTCCAATTTCTATGATCTCTCCTTCCTCCTCCTCCTCCTCTGCTTCTGGTCTTTCCCCTTCTTTGGGAGGTGTGGGTTTTCTGGTTTCCTCAGACGTCCCGAGTTTTCGCTCCCCTATGAGAATGTACAAAAGGAAGATTTAGCACCACATTCTATTGAGGGCAGAAATAGGAAATGTCAAACATTGCTTGAAAGTGAGGGACAATATTTTTGGTTGGCCAGTTACAAATGACAACAACATGAATGTATTCACTTTGTAAAGGTGCTAAACTTACTAGCTTTTTGGTAGAAGTTTGTCTGATGGAGACCCCCCTCTAGTATCCACTGGAGCACATGTGTGGAAAAGCATAATAAAAAGGGGGTTTGGGTGTCCCAGCACTAGTGCTCTAGAGTCCAGATGGGTAAACAGCTACTGGGTGACCTCTCCTTTACATTGAATAAATTGGCTTTACATTCTTGATGACATCTCTAGTGAGAATAAACTTCCTTTCACTAAAAAATTCCCCAAACCTCGTATTATAAGTGGCCGAACGATCGAGTTTGAGTACGATCGAATGGACACACACGAACATGACAGTGGCAAAAAGATCGAGGTTGAGTACGATCGAATGCACAGACGAACATGAAAGTGGCCATTTTCTAATGTACAACTTTGAAAAAATCCAAACACATGGAGCAGTATGCAAGCAAAAAATCAAACACAAAACACAACTACTTACTTTTTTGAAGAACTCGCTTGATCTTTCTGTACTGATCCGGCTCCCTCAGTTTCAGGTCTGACCAGCGTTTCCTCAGTTGCTCCTTGGATCGTTGTACCCCAAAATGATTGTACAGCCTCCTCACAACTTTAGACATGATCTTGGCCTTTCGGACATTGGGGTTGAGGTAAGGCCCATACTTCCCATCATAGTCGCTCCTCTTTAATATGTCCACCATCTCCAACATTTCTCCAAAAGACATATTGAAGGCCTTAAATTTCAGCCTCCGGGATCGGGACGTTTCTGCCTTTCCTCGTCCTCCTCCTCGTTGCTGCAATATTTGGGGAGCACCTGCTGTGTCCCCGCCATGTGCTCTCCCCACTGCGCCGTAAAGAGAAGGGGTGGGGAATAGACGAGAAAGATCGTCAGGGGCGGGCGGAGTTTGACGCATGCGCACTGTATATAAAACGTCACACGCCTGTGTCGTAGACACGATCTGTGAGACGAGGGGAGAGAAAGCTCACGCATGAGACGATCGCTAGAACGAAGGTACAATTTGAAGTTGGTACATAACTAGCCTAGACTGATTAGACCTTGAGGCTTCTTTATGGAGAAGATTAGGAGATTTTAGCCTGACATTATTTATAGTGTTTTGTGTGGTGTTGTGTCTTGCAGAGAATATGGAGGGATTCAACGACGTGAGTTTTCTCCCCCTCTTCATTGATAAATATAGGGAAATGACCCTATTATGGCAGGCTAAACACCCCGATTACGGCAACAAACCAAAGAGGTACGCAGCCATGCTGAAACTTGTGGAATTTGTAAAGCCAAGGATGCCCACGGCAACCGTTCGTAAGTTAAGACTCAAAATTGGCAGCCTGAGGAGTGCGTATTTCAGGGAGCACAAGAAGGTCCTGAAGTCCCAAGCATCTGAACCTGCAGCAGATGAGGTCTATGTCCCCAAGCTCTGGTACTATGACAGGCTCCATTTTCTCAAAGACCAGGCTGATGTCACAGAGTCACTCTCGACTCCTCCTTCCACGCTTCCTTGCGCGCAGGCCACCCCTGATGAGGCTTCCGAGGAGCAACCTGGGCCTTCCAGTCTGGAAGATGTGGAGGAGCCCAGCTTGAGCCAGGTATAGTATTTTTGAACAAATTATGTGAAAAATAAATGATGTTCAGTTAATTCAGGATCCACAATTGCTTAGTTCCTAATGTGTTTGACATATCAACAGACAGTAGTGTTGGAGACATTTGGGGCCAGAATCTAAACTGCAGGGCTGAGAATTGTATGGTTTTCTATTTGTAAACATTTTGCAACAGTCACTAGATGAAAATTGTGTGTGTTTGATGAACAAATAACTCAAACTATGTCCCTTTTTCATACACAGGAAGACCTCAGCCAGGAGGTGGCTGTGGAATGTGGCAGTCAGGAGGAGGAAGGGGTTAGTGGCAGCCAAGAGGTGGGTAGTGGCAGCCAAGAGGGGGGTAGGCCTAGGAGTCTGACTGTCTCCCAAGTCCCTCCCCTCCGCCTTCCCTACAAAAGGGCGAGAGGGGGGGGGGTGAGGCGGAAGAGTCAGCGCTCCGGCTGATCTGATCAGAGAGGCTTCAGCCTCCCTACATTCCACACCCACCTACGAGAAGGCCTTTGGCTCTGTGGTTGCCACGAAAATGATGGGTATGGAGGTGGGGCAACGCAACATGTGTGAGGATGTCATCCTCAAAGTCCTAAATAAAGGGATGGCTGGGGGGATGACCCCACTCACACATGTTTGCGATAGTGACCTTGCTCCGCCTCCTCCTCCTCCTCCTCCTTCTGCCACCCCACCAGCACCACAGCCACAGCGTGCAAGGAAGCGTGGAAGGAAGACAAGAGAGTGACGACCTGGATTCAGTCTGGTCTGAGAGAAGATGGAGCCTCTCGTAGTACCAGAGCCTGGGGACCTACATGGCATCTGCTGCAGTTCCGGATGTTTTGGACTTCAGGACCAGATAGCACTCCCCTTAAGATACGTACTCCTCAGGCCCCCAATTTTAGAAGCTTGAAAAACGATGTTTGCCGTGGGTGTCCAAGGCTTTGCAAATTCCCCAAGTTTCTCCATCGCTGCGTTCCTCTTTGGTTTGTTGCTGAGACCTAAATAAAGGTATTTTTGATTTGAAAAAATCATTGCCTATGTGTTTTACTTTTCTACAATGACAGTTTATTTGTGAGTAGGCAGGTAGATTTCACAAATCATAAAGTCCAATTAACAAGGGGCACCAACAACAAACAAACTCCTAGTAAATTTAAGCAACAAATACAAATGTTAATAATGTTGTTTTGCTAAGTTGAGACACACAACCCCCCTCAAAAATCTAAATAAATTATCCTGAAAATATGTATTCCAAAAAAAAAAAAAAAATGACAAATCATCCAAAAAATATAACAAAGATTCTTTTACGATCTGAGGAAAAATAAACATCTAGTCTAGAAATCCTGAAAACGAATAAAGAAATAAGTTTGTGAGAAGTGAGGGTGAATAGGAGCAGCTAAAACATGTCATTCTTCTTGCATTGTAAAGAAAAAGAGAATGCGCTGCATTAAAGACATTTTAACATTGCAGCGTGACGAATGTGCTGTGTCGATTAGGAACGGTAGTTTTACCTGATCGAGCGCTTCCGTCACAGAATTTCTTCTGAGCATGCGTAGCACTTTGTCCGTCGGACTACGCTACACACGATCGGACTTTGGTGTGATCGGACTTTGTTGTCGAAAAATCTATCCAGCAGGCGATAGGACTTTGTCCGTCGGACAATCCGAGGTACACTGTCCGATGGTGCCTACACATGGTCGGAATTTACGACAACATTGTCCGATAGGACAGAATCCATCGGAAAATCCGACCGTGTGTATGGGGCTATTGGCATCCCTGAATCTTTCTCTTGACAAGTTGAATTTGAGCAGACAGGTGAAAGAATAAACTGTTAGGACATACGTTCGATTTACTAAAACTGGAGAGTGCAAAATCGGGTGCAGTTCTGCATAGAAGCCAATCAGCTTCCATTTTTTTTTTTTTTGTCAAAGCCTAATTGAACAAGCTAAAGTTAGAAGCTGATTGGCTACCATGCACAGCTGCACCATATTTTGCATTAATCATTTTTATTAAATCAATCCCCACATATTCAAAATTGCTGCAATAAAATGTAATACAAAGCATGTGTGGAGTTAGTAAATATACTTACTTTACCCCCAGCTTCCAGACTGCAGTGGATTATGTAAGTATCCTTTCGGTGATCTTGAAATTCTACTGTATTTATCCAAATTATCACAAGATTCTACTCTAGCATAGTGAGGGAGAGTATACTTCTGAGATCTAGGATCTTTAACATTCCCAGGATCTTGTTGAAAGGATTGTGGCAGCACCCTTGCCTAGGCACCACAGGCAGAAGCTGGGGCTTAGTTAAGTATATATTTTACCATTTTTTTCACGTTTTATTTTTTTTTACACTTTACACTATTGTGCTGATTTTGTATGGACATGGGAATGCTATGAGAAGGCCTTGAATTTTGGTGTAAACTCTGCCTTAATGCCTTAACCACTTGCCTACTGGGCACTTAAACCCCCTTCTTGCCCAGACCAATTTTCAGCTTTCAGCGCTGTCACATTTTGAGTGACAATTGCGTGGTCATGCTACACTGTACCGATATGAAATGCTTAGCATTTTTTTTACACAAATAGAGCCTTATTTTGGTGGTATTTAATCACTCCTGTGATGACACTTAAAACTGTTGCTGGAGGCAGACCTTTTTTTTATTTGTCTGTCCATTCATTTATAGAACACTTTTCATTGCTGGAAGCTATAATACCACTCCTATGAATAGAAGATGGTGCAGAAAAGTTAGGTATAGTTGGCACTCTTGGCAAGTGCCTTTGACAGGTCCAGTGCTCTTATTAACCCCTGCAGCACCAAAAGATTAATACTGTGGAGCTATGTGGGGGAGGCAGCAGAGAACTGAAGATCAGCCACCAGTACAAAGGGCATTTTTTATTCAATGTAAGTACATTACCTTGCTCTAATTAAAAAAAAATAAAAAAAAAACTTACGCTTTTAATGCTATTCAGTGGATGTGGTGTCAATTGTTTAGTTCAGTTTGTTAATCAATCACCCAGTGTATTAGCTATTACCTAATAAATAAATAAGAAAAGAGCTTTTAAAAAAATATAAAAATGAAGAAACACTATCATCGGTTAAATGTTACAAAGAGTATAAACTAAGGACGGATTACAAAAGATAGTAGGACAAACCCCCAAAAATTCTTCAAATATATTAATAGTAAAAAGGTCAGGTCTGAGCATGTAGGCCCTTTACAAAATAATCTGGAGTGGGTGACTGGGGACAAAGAGAAGGCACATTTATTAAATACTTTCTTCAGCTCTGTGTATACAAAGGAGCCTGGGGGAGCTCAAGTCTATAATGGGGATGGAATTGACACAGCCCCAAATGATACACAATGGCTCAATATGGTCCAGAAATATTTAGACAGAATAAAGGTGGATAAAGCACCTAAAACAGATGGCATCCACCCATGAATCCTTAAAGAATTGGGCTCTGTCATTTCAAAGCCATTGTTTCTATTTTTAGGGACTCGTTAATGACTGGAATAGTACCACTGGATTGGCGTAGGTAGGGGCCCTTATTCAAAAGGGGATCAAAGTCTTTACCAAGTAACTATAGACCTGTTAGTTTAACTTCTATAGTCGGGAAGTTACTGGAGAATTTAATAAAAGATGAGTTCTTGCTGGAACAAAATATTATAAATATTTTAAGCAACAGACAGCATGGACTCATGAAAGACAGAAATTATCAAACAAACCTGATTTATTTTTATGAGGAGGTAAGTACAACAGAGGGTTGGCTGTGGATGTAGTATACTTGGATTTTGCAAAAGCGTTTGACACAGTTCCCCACACACGGCTAATGTATAAAGTCTACAGGCTTGGAAAGATCAGTTTGTAAATGGCTAGAGTTACCAGTGGTGTACCTCAAGGTTCAGTGTTATAGGGTCTGGGATTAAAAGTACCATTTCAGTCTTTGCAGATGACACTAAGCTATGCAGTGGAATAACATCCTAACATGATGTCTCCAAATTACAAGCCAATCTCAATACACTGTTTAATTGGGCAACTATGTGGCAAATGAGGTTTAACCCCTTCCCGTCTGCGCTATAGCCGATTGACGGCTACAACACGGACCTACATTGCCCGGAGGCCGTCAATTTACATCCTCACCTTTGTACGTCAATGAGAATCTGGTGATCACAGATCCTGGCCACTTACCACGTGATCAGCTGTCAGCCAATAACAACTGATCACGTGATGTAAACAGAAGATCGGTAATATTATTTTTTCTCCTCACGTTGACAGCATGAGAAAAAAAAAGCCGATCACCGGCTTCTGTAAAAGGGACATCGGTTCCGAAGAGGAAGAGGTGCAGCCATTTCAACTGTACCCACCAGTGCCGCCTGCCAGTGTGCACCAGTGCATATCAGTGCCACCTGCCAGTGCCCACCAGTGCATATCAGTGCCACCTATCAATGACCGCCAGTGCCACTTATCAATGCCCACCAGTGGTGTCAATCAGTGCCTCGTCAGTGCCACCCAGCAGTGCTGCCTATCAGTGTAACCTACCAATGCCCATCACTACCACCCATCAGTGTCCATCACTGCCACCCATCAGTGCCCACCAGTGCCAGCAATCAGTTTCAGCTATCAGTGCCACCTTTCAGTTCCCTTCAGTGCCACCTATAAGTCCCCATCAGTGCCGCCTTATCAGTGCCCATCAGTGAAGCATATCAGTGTCCATTAGTTCCACCTATGAATGTCATTCAGTGCGGCCTATTAGTGACCATCAGTGCAGCCTCTTCAGCCTCATCAGCAGCCTCATTTTTCTTCTACATCAATGAAGGAGAAAAATTACCTGTTTTCAAAATTTTAAAACAAAATAGTAAACAGTTTTTGTTTAGTTTTTTTCAACATTTTTGGCCTTTTTTCATTTTTTTAACAAAAAAATTAAAACGCAGTGGTGATAAAATACCACCAAAAGAATTTTGCTCGATTTGTGGGAAAAAAATGATAAAAATGTAATTGTTGAATGACCACGCAATTGCCATTCAAAGAGTGACAGCTCTAAAAGCTCTCGCCTTGACTATTGCAACTCCCTTCTCATTGGCCTGCCTCTCCATAGGCTATACCCTCTTAAGTCTATCATAAATTCTGCTGCCAGACTTATACACCTTACCAACCGCTCAGTGTCTGCCAACCCTCTCCTCCAATCCCTACATTGACTTGGGAAAAAAAGGACGTCAATTTTGTTTGGGAGCCACGTCGCACCACGCAATTGTCAGTTAAAGCTACGCAGTGCCGAATCGCAAAAAGTGGTCTGGTCTTTGGCCAGCAAAATAGTCCGGTCTGAAAGTGGTTAAGATATTCAATCCAATGGCTCCTTCGATAGCAGTCCTCGGTTAGCCTTTCCAGTTACTGTAATGCTTGTTCTTGCCGTTTTATATGTACACTTCTGTGTCGTGACGGGACAGATATCTGCTGCTTGTGTCTGGAAAGTTTTGTTATGTTATGCTTTACATACCAATAAAAAAACTTGACAAGCCCTGTTGTGCATGGCTGGGAGGCAAGGCTGTTGTGCATAACCTTGCTGTGAAAATGTAGTATCCCCTTTAAAATGGCATGAGCAAATATTTTTTTTGTAAGCAGCACAATTTAAGTAATGTGAATAATGTACCTTTAATGAGGAGTATGCTAAATATGCAGCACTTTTGCTTTCTGTACAATTGACATTGTCTTTGACATCCTGCATATTGCACCCATAACTCACCTTTCTGTTTCTTGTGCTGAGGTCATCCATTTCCACACTCCTACTATTATCCATGTACCCTGTGCATCCTTCTGTAATTTTACCTGCACCATTCAATAGACCACCACTGCACCCTGTACCTACATGCTAGCCAGCATCTGCCTCCTGCAATAGTCTGCCCAAGACAGTTCCGGATGTTTTGGACTTCAGGACCAGATAGCACTCCCCTTAAGATACGTACTCCTCAGGCCCCCAATTTTAGAAGCTTGAAAAACGATGTTTGCCGTGGGTGTCCAAGGCTTTGCAAATTCCCCAAGTTTCTCCATCGCTGCGTTCCTCTTTGGTTTGTTGCTGAGACCTAAATAAAGGTATTTTTGATATGAAAAAATCATTGCCTATGTGTTTTACTTTTCTACAATGACAGTTTATTTGTGAGTAGGCAGGTAGATTTCACAAATCATAAAGTCCAATTAACAAGGGGCACCAACAACAAACAAACTCCTAGTAAATTTAAGCAACAAATACAAATGTTAATAATGTTGTTTTGCTAAGTTGAGACACACAACCCCCCTCAAAAATCTAAATAAATTATCCTGAAAATATGTATTCCAAAAAAAAATAAAAAATGACAAATCCTCCAAAAAATATAACAAAGATTCTTTTACGATCTGAGGAAAAATAAACATCTAGTCTGGAAATCCTGAAAACGAATAAAAAAATAAGTTTGTGAGAAGTGAGGGTGAATAGGAGCAGCTAAAACATGTCATTCTTCTTGCATTGTAAAGAAAAAGAGAATGCGCTGCATTAAAGACATTTTAACATTGCAGCGTGACGAATGTGCTGTGTCGATTAGGAACGGTAGTTTTACCTGATCGAGCGCTTCCGTCACAGAATTTCTTCTGAGCATGCGTAGCACTTTGTCCGTCGGACTACGCTACACACGATCGGACTTTGTTGTCGAAAAATCTATCCAGCAGGCGATAGGACTTTGTCCGTCGGACAATCCGAGGTACACTGTCCGATGGTGCCTACACACGGTCGGAATTTACGACAACATTGTCCGATAGGACAGAATCCATCGGAAAATCCGACCGTGTGTATGGGGCTTAACACTGGTTTTGAGTGTGCAGCAACACTATTGTTTTTTTATATATATTCCTTCATCAGTCACACGTATATAACAGTTGCTTTTTATACACCAATTATTTCACTTTATAGTGATTATCTATTTTGACTCTCTCCACATATACCTTGAACAGCGCCACCATCCCTTATGTTAATAACAACATAACAATGGTCAATGAAAATTTTTCAAAGGTGGTCACTATTGGCATCCCTGAATCTTTCTCTTGACAAGTTGAATTTGAGCAGACAGGTGAAAGAATAAACTGTTAGGACATACGTTCGATTTACTAAAACTGGAGAGTGCAAAATCGGGTGCAGTTCTGCATAGAAGCCAATCAGCTTCCATTTTTTTTTTTTTTTGTCAAAGCCTAATTGAACAAGCTAAAGTTAGAAGCTGATTGGCTACCATGCACAGCTGCACCATATTTTGCATTAATCATTTTTATTAAATCAATCCCCACATATTCAAAATTGCTGCAATAAAATGTAATACAAAGCATGTGTGGAGTTAGTAAATATACTTACTTTACCCCCAGCTTCCAGACTGCAGTGGATTATGTAAGTATCCTTTCGGTGATCTTGAAATTCTACTGTATTTATCCAAATTATCACAAGATTCTACTCTAGCATAGTGAGGGAGAGTATACTTCTGAGATCTAGGATCTTTAACATTCCCAGGATCTTGTTGAAAGGATTGTGGCAGCACCCTTGCCTAGGCACCACAGGCAGAAGCTGGGGCTTAGTTAAGTATATATTTTACCATTTTTTTCACGTTTTATTTTTTTTTACACTTTACACTATTGTGCTGATTTTGTATGGACATGGGAATGCTATGAGAAGGCCTTGAATTTTGGTGTAAACTCTGCCTTAATGCCTTAACCACTTGCCTACTGGGCACTTAAACCCCCTTCTTGCCCAGACCAATTTTCAGCTTTCAGCGCTGTCACATTTTGAGTGACAATTGCGTGGTCATGCTACACTGTACCGATATGAAATGCTTAGCATTTTTTTTACACAAATAGAGCCTTATTTTGGTGGTATTTAATCACTCCTGTGATGACACTTAAAACTGTTGCTGGAGGCAGACCTTTTTTTATTTGTCTGTCCATTCATTTATAGAACACTTTTCATTGCTGGAAGCTATAATACCACTCCTATGAATAGAAGATGGTGCAGAAAAGTTAGGTATAGTTGGCACTCTTGGCAAGTGCCTTTGACAGGTCCAGTGCTCTTATTAACCCCTGCAGCACCAAAAGATTAATACTGTGGAGCTATGTGGGGGAGGCAGCAGAGAACTGAAGATCAGCCACCAGTACAAAGGGCATTTTTTATTCAATGTAAGTACATTACCTTGCTCTAATTAAAAAAAAATAAAAAAAAACTTACGCTTTTAATGCTATTCAGTGGATGTGGTGTCAATTGTTTAGTTCAGTTTGTTAATCAATCACCCAGTGTATTAGCTATTACCTAATAAATAAATAAGAAAAGAGCTTTTAAAAAATATAAAAATGAAGAAACACTATCATCGGTTAAATGTTACAAAGAGTATAAACTAAGGACGGATTACAAAAGATAGTAGGACAAACCCCCAAAAATTCTTCAAATATATTAATAGTAAAAAGGTCAGGTCTGAGCATGTAGGCCCTTTACAAAATAATCTGGAGTGGGTGACTGGGGACAAAGAGAAGGCACATTTATTAAATACTTTCTTCAGCTCTGTGTATACAAAGGAGCCTGGGGGAGCTCAAGTCTATAATGGGGATGGAATTGACACAGCCCCAAATGATACACAATGGCTCAATATGGTCCAGAAATATTTAGACAGAATAAAGGTGGATAAAGCACCTAAAACAGATGGCATCCACCCATGAATCCTTAAAGAATTGGGCTCTGTCATTTCAAAGCCATTGTTTCTATTTTTAGGGACTCGTTAATGACTGGAATAGTACCACTGGATTGGCGTAGGTAGGGGCCCTTATTCAAAAGGGGATCAAAGTCTTTACCAAGTAACTATAGACCTGTTAGTTTAACTTCTATAGTCGGGAAGTTACTGGAGAATTTAATAAAAGATGAGTTCTTGCTGGAACAAAATATTATAAATATTTTAAGCAACAGACAGCATGGACTCATGAAAGACAGAAATTATCAAACAAACCTGATTTATTTTTATGAGGAGGTAAGTACAACAGAGGGTTGGCTGTGGATGTAGTATACTTGGATTTTGCAAAAGCGTTTGACACAGTTCCCCACACACGGCTAATGTATAAAGTCTACAGGCTTGGAAAGATCAGTTTGTAAATGGCTAGAGTTACCAGTGGTGTACCTCAAGGTTCAGTGTTATAGGGTCTGGGATTAAAAGTACCATTTCAGTCTTTGCAGATGACACTAAGCTATGCAGTGGAATAACATCCTAACATGATGTCTCCAAATTACAAGCCAATCTCAATACACTGTTTAATTGGGCAACTATGTGGCAAATGAGGTTTAACCCCTTCCCGTCTGCGCTATAGCCGATTGACGGCTACAACACGGACCTACATTGCCCGGAGGCCGTCAATTTACATCCTCCCCTTTGTACGTCAATGAGAATCTGGTGATCACAGATCCTGGCCACTTACCACGTGATCAGCTGTCAGCCAATAACAACTGATCACGTGATGTAAACAGAAGATCGGTAATATTATTTTTTCTCCTCACGTTGACAGCATGAGAAAAAAAAAGCCGATCACCGGCTTCTGTAAAAGGGACATCGGTTCCGAAGAGGAAGAGGTGCAGCCATTTCAACTGTACCCACCAGTGCCGCCTGCCAGTGTGCACCAGTGCATATCAGTGCCACCTGCCAGTGCCCACCAGTGCATATCAGTGCCACCTATCAATGACCGCCAGTGCCACTTATCAATGCCCACCAGTGGTGTCAATCAGTGCCTCGTCAGTGCCACCCAGCAGTGCTGCCTATCAGTGTAACCTACCAATGCCCATCACTACCACCCATCAGTGTCCATCACTGCCACCCATCAGTGCCCACCAGTGCCAGCAATCAGTTTCAGCTATCAGTGCCACCTTTCAGTTCCCTTCAGTGCCACCTATAAGTCCCCATCAGTGCCGCCTTATCAGTGCCCATCAGTGAAGCATATCAGTGTCCATTAGTTCCACCTATGAATGTCATTCAGTGCGGCCTATTAGTGACCATCAGTGCAGCCTCTTCAGCCTCATCAGCAGCCTCATTTTTCTTCTACATCAATGAAGGAGAAAAATTACCTGTTTTCAAAATTTTAAAACAAAATAGTAAACAGTTTTTGTTTAGTTTTTTTCAACATTTTTGGCCTTTTTTCATTTTTTTAACAAAAAAATTAAAACGCAGTGGTGATAAAATACCACCAAAAGAATTTTGCTCGATTTGTGGGAAAAAAATGATAAAAATGTAATTGTTGAATGACCACGCAATTGCCATTCAAAGAGTGACAGCTCTAAAAGCTCTCGCCTTGACTATTGCAACTCCCTTCTCATTGGCCTGCCTCTCCATAGGCTATACCCTCTTAAGTCTATCATAAATTCTGCTGCCAGACTTATACACCTTACCAACCGCTCAGTGTCTGCCAACCCTCTCCTCCAATCCCTACATTGACTTGGGAAAAAAAGGACGTCAATTTTGTTTGGGAGCCACGTCGCACCACGCAATTGTCAGTTAAAGCTACGCAGTGCCGAATCGCAAAAAGTGGTCTGGTCTTTGGCCAGCAAAATAGTCCGGTCTGAAAGTGGTTAAGATATTCAATCCAATGGCTCCTTCGATAGCAGTCCTCGGTTAGCCTTTCCAGTTACTGTAATGCTTGTTCTTGCCGTTTTATATGTACACTTCTGTGTCGTGACGGGACAGATATCTGCTGCTTGTGTCTGGAAAGTTTTGTTATGTTATGCTTTACATACCAATAAAAAAACTTGACAAGCCCTGTTGTGCATGGCTGGGAGGCAAGGCTGTTGTGCATAACCTTGCTGTGAAAATGTAGTATCCCCTTTAAAATGGCATGAGCAAATATTTTTTTTGTAAGCAGCACAATTTAAGTAATGTGAATAATGTACCTTTAATGAGGAGTATGCTAAATATGCAGCACTTTTGCTTTCTGTACAATTGACATTGTCTTTGACATCCTGCATATTGCACCCATAACTCACCTTTCTGTTTCTTGTGCTGAGGTCATCCATTTCCACACTCCTACTATTATCCATGTACCCTGTGCATCCTTCTGTAATTTTACCTGCACCATTCAATAGACCACCACTGCACCCTGTACCTACATGCTAGCCAGCATCTGCCTCCTGCAATAGTCTGCCCAAGACTGGACCTGTCACCAGCGTCATCTGGTTTATTCCACTGTTCTCATACTTAATGGCTATGGTCATTTGTTTGTTGCACTGAGGTTTTCCTGATTCCCAGACAATGATTGCTACAGTCATCCCTGTTTCCTGTGCCTCCTTCTGGAATCTTACTCACGCCATCCAAGGGACCATCACTGTATATATAAAAAAGTTGCATAGGCTATGGGGGTACCTGACCCTATATATATTTTTGAAAGCTAGAACTGATATGGTGGACCTTAACGGTACCAGTACAGGACATTTAACAAATTAGTATTTAACTGCTTGCTGCCCGCCCACCATCAAATGATGGTGGGGCGGTGCAGCTCTTGTTCTGGGACAACGTCATATGACGGCGTCCCAGAACAGCCGCTTACGAGCCCGCGGGGGAGTAAGCCCGCACATGCGCCAAACCAGTTTCCGTCTGAAAACTAAACCGGAAGCTTGCACATGTGCATTAGAGCCGTTGCGAGTATCGCAATGCTGAATAGCAGGCATCCAGACCGTCCTAGAGTGGACTGAGAGGAGCAAGCATCAGACACCCAGCTAAGCCCCCTAATCATCCTCATATCAAACCACACTAACCCACCCTATAAATCTCAGACCAATCACAGATCATTGCTTATGCAACATAAAAATTACATCATAAGGAGCCTGACAACAGTGGGAATCCCCAGGCGCCTACCATCTTAACCCCACCACCTTGGTCGGACAAAGAGACTGAAAAACAGCCCCCTTACCCCCAGAATGTAACCATTCCGGGGGTTCCACATATCAGGATCTGGTTGTTTTTTTATATATAATCTTTATTTTATATTTTCAAAATAACATACATTGATAAAAGCAAAACACAGCTAAACAAAAAAAAAAGGAAAAAGCAATGAATGCCTAAGGGGCACATAGGGGGACAAGATAGGACATTGGGTCGTGAGCGTAAAGCAACCTTTGATACATTCAGATAGCTAGCCTCATATGATTTCATCAAGTTATACCCCAGTCACAGGGGGGGGGGGGGGGCTTGTGAGTATTTTACCATTATATCAAAAAAGGATTGTGTTCTTATATATAGGATTCAACACCTCACGCGCTGCATCCAACATAACCCAAAGTGAAATGGTGGGGAAAGGGGGAGAAGGGGAATGGGCATACCTGAGAACAAAGAACAGAACGGTCAAACAGCACAATAGCCGTAGGTATAAATCAGAAGCTGTTATAGAGAATCTAGGGGTAGGACCTGGTTGTTGATCGCACATCTCAAGACCATTCAAAAAGTCACCTATGACTATATAGAAATTTCATAAAAAACAGAAAAGGAAAAGGGTAATGGGATTAAACTACTTCATTACCATCCATACCCTTTCTGTTACCTCTGAATCCAAACATAAACAATGACTCTATATAAAATAATTTTGTATATCAATTATTATTCATGATACAGTGTTTTCATACATCGGACATATAAGGATAAATACAGATATATACATCAGATTAACATATGGCTACATAATTCATAATCTATAGAATACAAGGGTCCAAAAGCTAAAAGCTCAGACAACAGGCCTGTGATTATCCCAAAAAGGGCCTGTAGCTCATGGACTCATTGAGGCCTGGTCGGCGAGTGGCATTTAATTAAAAAATCCACCTCGTCTCACATTGAAGTAGTTTTTGGTCTATGTTACCCCCCTCTAGGATCTTCAGGAACCCTTTTGAGGACCGTGAATTGCACCATTGAAGTATCATTTATATGATTAAGAGCCACATGTTTGCCAATTGGAGTATATAGTAAGTTCTTCCTGATATAGTAGATGTGGTCATACATTTGTTTCCAAAAATTCCAAAACGTTTTACCAAAGTAAGATGATCCGCATCTACAAAAAACAATATATACCATGCCTTTTGTCTGGCAATTGGTGTGGCATTTAATATTGTGTATATTTCCATTAGGCAGAGTAAATAAAGATTCTTCCAGAATCCAATTACAATATTCGCATGCACCACATTTGTGCATACCAATGCTTGGTTCACTGGTCATTTGAGGGTTCCTGAAAATCGCTATGGAACAATCGATCCTTGAGAGATTGATATTTTTTGTATGTTATCTGTGGATATTCGCTGATATATTTCCTCAGGATGGGATCGCCGTTGAGGAGATGCCAGTGTCCACCTATCGTCTCTTTTACCATATCATGGTTACTTGAGTAGGTAGTGACTATCCTCACAGAATCTAACTGTTTATTGGTTCTCTTCCCAAACAGTAGTTCATGTGTTTCTTTTTGGCATGCCTTATTGAAGGCATTTTTAAGGTTGTGTTGGTATAGCCTCTTTCTAGTAATCTAGATTTTAGTAGATTGGATTCCTTGTTAAAGGTTTCTTCATTGGAGCAGTTGCGACTAATGCGTAAATATTCTGAATATTGTATACTTTTAATTAGTGGTTGGGGTGGGCACTAGATGCGTGAAGTATAGTATTCCCTGTCTTGGGTTTCCTATATAAAGACATTCCCAATGCTCCATCCTCCTGTTTAAATATGATTAGATCAAGAAATGCTATTGATCGCCTATCATGCTCCTTAGTGAATATAAGAATATATTTATTAATTGTTAACCTCTCCAGAAATCTCAGGAGTTCCCCTTCACTCGAATTCCAGACCATAAAGATGTCATTTATGTAACAGGTAAACAGATAAAGACTCATCCGCAAAAAGAGCACGCTCCCACCCCCCCAGGTACAGGTTGACATACATGCTGTGCCCCATCGCAACCCCCTGCACCTGGAGGTAGTGGGAGCCGTCAAATACAAAATGCATTCCTAGTTAGAATATGATGTAACAATTCCATCACAAAGGCATTATGAGGCCTGGCCACCTCATCCCCTTCATTCAAGAAAATCTCTGCTACTGATATACCAAATAAATGTGGTATATTACAGTATAGTGCCTCCACATCAATGGAGACTAATATACTGTCAGATGGAATACTCATGTTATATAATTTCCTCAGTAGATCCATTGTGTCTTGGATATAAGATGGAAGTTACACGATGTAAGGTCACAGGAAAGCATCCACCAAACGACTTCCCTTTTCAGTTTTGGCCCCCATTTCTTGAAATAATTGGGCGTCCTGGTGGATTTATCAAATTCTTATGGGTTTTTGATAGAGAGTAGAATAAGGGGATTATTGGATAAGGCACCGATTTCTTTATCAATGATTCCATTGACGTGGGCATTGTTACTAATTTTGTCATACTCATTGTTAAACAGGAATAAGGACCATCCATCACTGTACCCTGTACCTGCAGTTGAGCCTGCCTTCTACCCATGTCTGCCAAAGATTGAACCTGTCACAAACACCACTCGGTAAGTTTTACTTTGTCCTTATTGATAAAAGTCATACTTGCCTGATCTCTTTTCCTTTTTTATCTCGTAGTTATCTAGACAAAAATGTGTCTTCACTGTGAATCCACTCATTGCCACACTTGGATCCAAAAGCAATCAAATCTACTTTATATATATTGCCAAGTTCAAACACATTGAACTACCCCAGAACAACATTTTCAATCACTGGGACTGAATAGGACTGACACCTGGTAAGTGATATTGATTACTTTTCCCCTACTGCTTGTGACATTTCTTTTGCTTAGATACTGTATGTTGGTGGGTAGTGTTTTTTCTGTTTTAAAATGTAATGTTTTTCAGGGCCAACGGCAAAAAATAAAGAGACAAAACCTAAAGCGAAGTGCATAGTTATCAGAGATTAACTGTGTTTGCAAGAAGATAAACAGAAAACATTCCTGCTCATCCATGGAATGTTATGCTTAAGCATATGCAGTTCTGAAAAAGGGCAAGAAAAGTGAAAACATAAATGTATTGCTCAGTTTGAATATTTTACTACTCCATAAAGGTCTTGGTGACTCCAAAACGCACCTAAAAGTACAATCCATAAAGATAAATCCGCTGTGAGAGCAGAAAGAGCACAGCAAAGAAATCATTTTTGTAGAGATAAAGTGATCTTGTTTATAAAACCATTGATGTTGAAACACTGCTTACAGGGTTTTTGATTGAATATAACCTAGAAATAACTGTCTCTGACCATGCAGATTCACTGTTCGAAAGAATGCAGACTCTGTAGTTGCAAAGCAATGTTCATGTGGATGTTGCAAGTGCACAGCCATGATCAATAACGCACTGGCACCAAACTGCACCAGCGCTCTCACTGATATTTAGAAAGGAACTATTTACCTTGTGTCTGGATAGAGGCAATATGGCCTATGGTGAAAAACGTTACCCTTAGCTAGTTTGTGTTCTTGAATCCTCCTCTTGCAAATTAGAACTTGCAATGGACGCTGTAGATGCTGCTCTGCAAATCAGACTATTCAGCAAATGCTATATCGCATCTGATGGCTATGTTTTTCAGAACTCTAGAACTTCTTCTACAATGTAGAAATTGTATGAGCTTGTAGGTAGACAATGCAAGTGTTAACACAGGAAGACTTAATGGCCTACAGAAGTTGGTTAGTAACCACAGTCAGCATGTTCATGTCCAATATTCAATCAATACTTGCTGGTATACCCGGAGTTATCCAAGAGTGCTCCACTGTAAATGATTAGAATGTTGCTTCCCTAGGGTGTTTGTTATTAAGATAATTGTAGGTATCCTAATCTTTGAGGCCTTTTTGATAGCCCTTATTAATAATAGCTAGATATTGGGTTTTGAATGTAGGAAGGCATAATGGAGAAATTTGTTGGTACCAGTCTTTATTAGACAGTATGTTGCAGCACATTGTTTCATCCCCACTCAAATCTACCATAATCCTATTCCTATTAGGAAATGTAAGTAATTAAATAGTTATAATTTAGATTTTTTATATATTCAAAAACATTTAACATTTATTCAAATTTTTATTAAAAATGTGTTCTGTTACACCCGTTCCCATAGTTCATCATATCCCACACAAAATAAGTCTCTCCTTTTTTTCTTTCTTTCCTTGCTTTTGTTTCCCCCTTCCCTACTTTTCCCTATAATTCTCTTTCTTTTTCTATTTTTAAATTTTATGGCAATGGTGGATTTGATTTTGGTTTTATTTTCCGGGTTCATGATAACAAGATTATAAAATAATGTATTAATACATGTATTGTATTATAAATATGAATTGTCTTGAACTTATGCGTATATTTCTTTCACCTCTAGAAAACGCCAAAGCTCCTGATGAAGCGTTTGTATAACGCATAACATGTAGGGCAAACCGAGCTGAGCCATTCTTGATACACTGTCTGTATTGTTGTTCTTTTTGACAATTATTATCTGTTGGATTTAAGTACAATATTCGGGTATCCGATTCATTCATTATCCAATCTGACTATGACGACGGTATAATCACTATGCTCTGAGGCAATTATTGTTTAAATATGCAAGTTTCTGTATGTTTTTTGCACTTCAGTATTTTAATTTTGTAAATAAATTTTGTCAATTTTCTACAAATATTCTTATGTTATGCCCATAAAGTCCATCATTTTCAACAAAATCCTACATGTGCTATCTACCATCACTGGGTATCAATGGACACGTTTTGGGGATGAAACCCCCTCTTCATAACTAAAGAAGCTCAGAGGAAGGGGTTGAACCCCTGAAACATGTCCATTGATACCCCGTGATGGGAGATAGCACATGTTGACACACTGTGTGTTTTGTGGGTTTAGAAAAAAAGATGTTTGTAACTACACACATTTGCAGCATGGGATCATAAGGGAAACCTAATTGTTATGCCTCTACGTACGTATATTGATTGGTTTGCGCAAAAGTTATAGCGTGTACAAAATAGGGGATAGATTTATTGTCTTCTTTTTTTTTTTTTTTACTAGTAATGGCGACGATCTGCGTTTTTTTTCGTGACTGCGACATTGCAGCGGACACTTCAGACACTTTTGAGACATTTTTGGGACCATTCACATTTACACAGCGATCGTTGCTTTAAAATTGCACTGATTACTGTGTAAATGTGACTGGCAGGGAAGGGGTTAACACTAGGGGGCGCTGCAGGGGTTAATGTATGTTCCCTGTGAGTGATTCTAACTGTGAGGGGAGGGGACTCACAAGGGGAGGAGACCGATCGGTGTTCCTCTGTACTGGGAACACACCATCAGTCTCCTCTCCACTGACAGGATGTGGATCTGTGTGTCGAGCTGCAGCCTCTTCAGCTGGGCCTGCCACTGCAGAGTCCACGTCACTTGGCAGTGAAGCAAGGTAGCTGGTAGTATTCTTCCTTAAAAAATTATGTAAAGTACAACAGCACAGGACCACGTGCTTGATCTTGTAGAGTGCCAGGTTGATTGGAGTCAAAAACAGCCTGAAACGACTCTGCAGAGTCCACGTCACTTGGCAGTGAAGCAAGGTAGCTGGTAGTATTCCTCCTTAAAAAATTATGTAAAGTACAACAGCACAGGACCACGTACTTGATCTTGTAGAGTGCCAGGTTGATTGGAGTCAAAAACAGCCTGAAACGACTCGATAGGATGCCAAAGGCATTTTAGACCACCCTTTTGGTACGAGAGAGCCTGTAATTGAATATTCTCTGCTCTGGGGTGAGGTTCCTCATAGCAAATGGCTTCATCAGATGTTCCTCCAGAGCCTCACCTGCAACAAAAATAAAATTGAGGCCCTCAACATTCTCCTCAGCAGGTGGCAAGTTTAAGGTGCCATTCTGGAGCCGCTTGTAGAACTCTGTCTGCATAATCACTCCTTCATCAGAATTACAGCCATTCTTCCCAACATCCAGATACAAAAACTTATAGATGGCAGACACTACAGATAACATGACTATGCTGCGAAAGCCCTTATAATTAAAATAATATGAGCCAGAGTTGGGTGGTGGGACAATCCGAACATGCTTGTCATCAATAGCACCACCACAGTTGGGAAAATCCCACTGAGGGTGGAACTGGGCTGCAACGTCCTGCCATTGCTCTGGGTTGGAAGAAAAACTGAAATTACCACTTCTGCATATAACATTGCAACCAGATTTGACACAAACAGGCTTAGCCAACACATGGATAAAACATAAATGAGTATTTAAAGACAAAAGTGTGAGGTCAACTTATCTGATTTATCAGCCCCGCTGGTGGCCCATTAGTAAAATTTTAGGGTGGGGGGGAGGTAATCAGTAGATGTTTTGCACAGGTAACCCTCTCCACTTCCATGAGAGCTGTTTGCATAAATAATCTGTGATACTTCAGCCAGCCCCTCCTTACTTACACTATTGGCAGTCTAGTGGACAGATAAGAAGTGTCATAATCTAAAAATATGGATACACACTGTCCAAATTGCAGCACATTTTGACATTCTGAAAAAACTTATCAATATAATAGGAGACAAAAACTTACTACATTACAATTTGTAGGTAATCAGACAGGCCCTTGCACTACATGGTTTGGTGAATTATACAGAAATATGAACACGAAAGATGGATAGTGTGTATTGGTTTTGCAAAATCAGCAGATAGAGTATTTGTATCTGTTGACTTAGCATTTTTTTTGGGGGGGGGGGGGGGAGGGTTCCAAATGAGTTTGGGCCCCAAAAAATGGTATCTTGCACTCTGCCTGAATTTGAGGAGAACAATAACATTTGTACACATTTTAGGGGTTGTTTAGGGTAAGCCCCAAAATGTAGCTGACAAAAAACATTGTTATGTTACTAGGCTGGATGTGTATGGGCCCAGGATAGCATGCTGGGGAGGTTAGTTATGGAAAATATACATGTAGGCCAAAAAAGGAGCAGGAAAAGCTTACGGTATGCATGAGGACATTCACAGCATATTACAATATTGATAATTATGTAATCAACAAATTAATACAATACATTAGCAAACATTAATACATAGAATGTGATCTTAAAGGTAAAAACTTACCCTAATATGGTCCTTCTGCAGGACTTGAATAATGGCTGAGCTCTGGAATAATGAGTCCCAGAGCCTGGGGGGAGATTCCAGTGGTAAATATTGTCCTGTCGCCAAGTACCGCAAGGTGGCTATGAATCTTTGCTCTGGAGTGATGGCAAGCCTCATGCATGTGTCCTGCTTCTTATTATAGGGGGTCACCAATGCCAAGAGTTGGTGAAAGCAGGGGTCCGTCATCCTGAGATAATTTCGAAAATCATCCGGATTATTCTCCTGGAGCTCCCGCAGCAATGGCATATGACATTAATTGGTCACGATTAATCAACCAATTTTTGGTCCAAGAACTCCTCCTCCTGTTCCTGGGCTGAACTTTGGTCAATGCAACAACTCCAAGTCCAATAATAGCACGTTCTCTCCTCCAATTCTGCAACATGGCTGGTTGACGAACAGCCATTCAGAAACTAACTGAAAAGCACGAATCAACATTTACCAAATTCTACTAACACGAAATTAGCAGAAGGAGCCCAAAGGGTGGCGCTTGAGAAATGAGCTTCCTCTTTATATTCTGGTAGTACGTCTAGTATGTCACTACGTTCGTGTTTGTTGGCTGACAATTGTGTATCGTTAGTATGCAAGACAAGTTCCTGGCACACGGCCTTTGGACAAAAATCTGACGCTCGGTTGGTCAACAATCGGATCGTGTGTATGAGGATTTAATATATGCTTGAAGTAATTTTAATTTGTCAGAAAATCATATGAAATCAGAATCAGCCCAGCCCAGAATAAAAAAATGTCTGATTCTCTGCAGACCAGACAGATCTGTATGCAAATATTCAGATTAATAAATAATGAACAAATAATTGCTTTTTCCAAACTTATGATGACTAGCGCAGAAAGGGTCAATGTCACAGTCATGATAAAAAAAATCACAGATCGCTGCTATTGCTAGTAAAAATAAATAAATAATAAAAATGCCATAAATCTATCCCCTATTTTGTAGACGCTATAACTTTTGTGCAAACCAATCAATATACGCTCATTGCGTTTTGTTTTTTTCACAAAAAATATGTAGAAGAATATATATTGGCCTAAACTGATGAAGAAATTAATTTAAAAAAATTTGGGGGGGATATTTATTATAGCAAATAGTATAAAATATTGTTGTTTTTTTTTTCAAAATTTACACTCTTTTTTGTTTATAGAGCAAAAAATAAACACTGCAGAGGTGATCAAATATCACTAAAAGAAAACTCTGTTTGTGGGGGAAAAAAGACGTGAATTTTTTTGGGTATAGCGTCACACAATTGCGCAATTGTCAGTTAAAGCGGTCCTTAAGTGGTTAAACATAATCTATAATGATTCTGGTAAATTGTATTGTATTTTTTATGCAATTCATCTGTTAAAAATGGACATAACACGTCACAAAGTATTCTCAGGGTACTATGAATTAAAAATGAGAGCAGGGGTAGTTATCTCTTTTTAGCTACATAGTTCCTTATTGAAACTTCACAACAGAGCCAGTTAGATTGAAGAGGAAGAAGAGGACAGGTTACTGCTCTGATTATCTTGCATTTGTAGCTTTCTGATTGAGCTACTGAGGGTTGTAAGGCTACTTTCACACTGGAGCGGTGGGGGCGCTGGCGGTAAAGTGGCGCTATATTTAGCGCCGCTTTACCGGCGTTTTAGCAGCGCATTTCGGCCGCTAGCGGGGTGGTTTTACCCCCCGCGAGCGGCCGAAAAAGCGTCAATACCGCCCTGCAGGCGGGTTCGGAGCGCTGCCCCATTGTTTCCAATGGGAACGGGCGCTATAGGAGTGGTAAATATACCGCTCCTATAGCGAGCCAAAGATGTGGCTTGCAGGAGATTTTCCAGTGTCCTGCAAGCGCACCGCTTCAGTGTGAAAGCCCTCAGGCTTTCACACTGAAAACACAGCAACAGCTGTTTCGGGTCGGTTTGCAGGCGCTATTTTTAGCGCAATAGCGCCTGCAAACCGCCCCAGTGTGAAAGGGGCCTAAATAGCAAGGGTTCTTAGAAGACAGAGGAAAACATGTGAAAAGGCACCTAAAGCTCCACTTTCTGGCAACAAAGGAGAACACAAAACATTAACCACTTCAGCCCCGGACCAATTGGCAGCCAAAGGACCAGGCCCCTTTTTGCGATTCGGCACTGCGTTGCTTTAACTGACAATTGCGCAGTCGTGCGACGTGGCTCCAAAACAAAATTGGCGTCCTTTTTTTCCCACAAATAGAGCTTTCTTTTGGTGGTATTTGATCGCCCCTGCGGTTTTTATTTTTTGCGCTATAAACAAAAATAGGGCGACAATTTTGAAAAAAAAATGCAATATTTTTTGCTTTTTTGCTATAATAAATATCCCCAAAAAATATAAAAAAAAAAATTATTTTTTCCTCAGTTTCGGCCGATACGTATTCTTCTACATATTTTTGGTAAAAAAAATTGCAATTAGCGATTATTGATTGGTTTGCGCAAAAGTTATAGCGTTTACAAAATAGGGGATAGTTTTATAGCATTTTTATTAATATTTTTTTTTTTACTAGCAATGGCGGCGATCAGCGATTTTTATTGTGACTGTGACATTATGGCGGACACATCGGACATTTTTGACACATTTTTGGGACCATTGTCATTTATACAGCAATCAATGCTATTTAAATGCATTGATTCCTGTATAAATGACAGTTGTAGTGAAGGGGTTAACCACTAGGGGGGGGGAGGGGTTATGGGCTGTGACGTGTGTGTGGTTTTTTACATTAGGGGGCGGGGCTGATGTCTGACATCATTGATCGGCTTTCCCGATGACCGGAAACAGCCAATCAATGACAGGCAGAGTAGGAAGCGCGGGGAGAGGTTTGTTTACACATACCTCTCCCCGTTCTTCAGCTCCGTGACCCGATCGCGGGACACCAGCGGCGATCGGGTCCGCTGGTCCCGCGGCCGGGGTCACGGAGCTCCCGACCGGGTCGCGAGCGCGCCGCTGGCGGCGCGCACACGACCCACGGGCAGGCATTTAAAGGATCACGTACAGGTACGGGATTTTGCCTGCCTGTGCCATTCTGCACACGTATATGTGCATGAGGCGGTCGGGAAGCGGTTAATATGCAGTAATTTATACTACCTGACTAAAAAATAAAAGCAATTTTTAGATATTATTTTTTAGTCCTGACCATAAAAAAAAATACCAGGGCACATTCTCTTTATTACAGATGCCATGAAACCTGACACACATTTAGAAAACATATACAGGTATAGGGCCCGCTATTTCCTTGTTCAGCATTACAGGTGTCTGTGATACCTGCCTTCTTAATGGAAAATAAATTAACAGTCTGATGATACTAATTTAGTGTATAATTAACACCTAAAGTAAGCTCTAAATCTCAACCAGGTGAACCTGGGAGGAATCACCAGTCTGACAGCAGCATTAAAAATGTTTTGGCAGACATTACATATACAATAAGTATATAAACACTATATATTTTGCCTGGGGACCTGCTTTAATTAGTACACAAGACATTTACTCCAAATGCAGGTGCTGGTTGCATGGTAAAATTATGTTTACTTTGTACAATATATGTTTTATTTATTTATTCCAATATGTTAGTTGCTGTTTTTCACAAGCTTTCTTAATTAAGTGTGTTTGAATTGAATTGCAGTCAAAGTACCAGAAAGCATTATATTTTAGTTCAAGCTATACTTCAGTGTAACAAGAACAGGGTGATTTTTATTTATGAATATTTTCAGGATTTTACAGTAGAATGGTAAGTTATATCTACCATATTTTAATATTAATATCAGTTCTTCAATAGGGTCCAAATTTAGTTTGTTTGGGTGTTTGTCAGTATATTTGACAGGTTTCACCTTCCACTGTCAAGGTAGCAGGTGCACCCGTCTTGTCCTTAGCAACCCGTGATTTTCCCTGACCCTAATAATTTACTGATTCAGAATCCCTGGCCATGTAAATAAAGTGGATAGTTAAAAATGGCATGGGATTCCCCCCATAATTCATACTATTCACTTCAGCTCTGGTATGAATTTTAAGGAGGACTCCATGCAAAAAACAGAAAAAAAGGCGTAAGGTCCCTCCAAATTATACACCAGACCCTTGTCATCTGGTATGGGTTTTATGAAACTGGGATGGGGTTCCCCCAAAAAATGGGATCCCCAAAAAACAACACCAGACTCGTATCAGAGCATGCAGGAAAGGGGGGGGGGACGAGTGTGTGTCCTCCCTCCTGTAAGACACCAGACCATATTCCCTTAAAACGGAGGGTACCTCCCTAGCAAAGCACCTTGTCCCTATGTTCATGAAGACAAGAGCACTTTCCCCAAAACCCTAGCCCTGTGATTGTGGGGGTCTGAGGACACTTACTGGAATTTGGAACCCAGATTGCAGCCCCCCCCCCCCTCAATGTGAATAAGGGCTACATACAAATATTAAAACTCACACACAGTTTTTGACAAGTCTTTTATCTAAAAGAAACAAAACCAAAATATGGCCCAAATGTAAATCAAAAGTTGATCACATCATCCAGCAATGTCGGATGTCAAATAACGATGACTTATATAAACAAAAATGCAGCGCTGGATAGTGGAAAACTGTAAATTACCAGTTATTTAAAATGACCCAAATTAATTAGTGAGAATAATGATAATTCAAACAAAATGCATAACCAGTTGATACAAATAACCCAAAATAATTGGTGGAAAAAAAATGTTCAAACAAAGTTCATGCTCAATCAATAAAAAAAACCCCCAAAGGGGAGAGTGAATAAATGAATACTCAAACAAAATTCATATGTGAATTCAAAAATTCATAAAGTCCAAAGTGGTCGAAAAAATGAACAAATGAATTCATAAAAGTTTATGTGAAATCAATCCAAAGTATAAATGTTGATAGTAGTGCAGCCCATCACCACAGAGATAAAACAGAAGGGGGGGAGGCTTACCAGAAAGCCAGTGACCGCCCTTATTCAGGGGGGTCAAACTGAGCTTTAGAAGAACAGCCTTGGTGCTGTTGGGGATATCCAACGTCCCAATAGATGTCCGACAGCAACGGATCTCCTCCTGATTGGTGGCTGCTCCCCGAAACTCCTCGTGTGCCGCTTGGCAGTGCAGCGATCGGATGGATCGAATGGATGATATAGATGGAAAACAAAAGGGGACTCGAATAGTGTAGGCGTTTCCAGTGGGTTTATTTATTTAGCCACAATAGCATAAACAAAAATAGAGAAAACCTTGAAAGGTAATGGCGGCTCCGTTCGGTCTATGGGACAATACTCGCGCATGCGCAGTACGATCGTACGTAACGAACCCTACGGCGTTTCGTCACAACTGACGTCATCAGGGGTACGTACGAACGCACGCGCATGCGCCTTATATAGCGATCAGCGTTCATCAAAGCGCTGCGCTATTGGAGGTCGCCATAGACACAAAGGAGCAAACAATAACAGGAAGTACTCGCCGGCGGGGGCCTGATGCTCCCCCAGCGGTAGAGATTAACACATATGTGGACCACTAGACGGCCTCCAGATTTCTCTGGTTAGATTAGAGCCATCTTGTGGTCAAACAATGGCAGTACCTCAATGTTACTAAAGGCTGCTGAATATAACATGCATAGGCTAAACATATATATACAATAAAAATAAAAAAAATATAACAATTAAAGGGTTACATGCATGCCAATTGAAGCAATACATTCAAAATTGTTTTTTAAAAGGAAAATCCAGAGAATTAAGTATTTAAACTTAAGTACAATAAAATTAAAAATTAAAAATTAAAAGTTGAAAATTAAAAATTAAAAATTAAAAAATCCCCTTCAGAGATGGGCAGAGTATATCCACACATTACTGCTACCCATACAGCCTCTTGAGCATTTTAATAGCTCTGATGTTATGCAGTAAATGCTCAATCCCTTACAGTATTCAAATCAATAAAACAAAAAGCCAGTAGATAGATAGGGAGTATGATATTAGGAGTATGCCATTAAAACTCAAACATCAACATACTATCATCTCGTCACTTGTCTCTTTGAAAGAAATGAACAAGGGGGGTATTGACATGTTTAAAATGAATAATATTTTATCACCGCAAATGTGAATTAAAACATGTCCCCTAAGGTCCATGTGAAAAAGAAGAAAACTCACAATGGATGAGGTAAGGGAGAAGTGATGAGGGGGACATCAACAGTTATTGATAAAACAGTTGATGTCCCACTCAACATTAAGGCCATTCGGAATATGACACCCCAACCTGTATATCCAATTAGTCTCAGAGCGAGAGATCACCCTCTTACCATTGCTCCCTCGCCAATGAGGGATATACTTTTCCAAAGCAATGAAAGTGGTACCTCTAGGGTCTCGGTTGTGCACAAGGTCATAATGTTTAGAAACATTGTGTTTATCAAAACCCCTACAGATATTAGCAATATGTTCTCCCAATCTGATGTGTAACTTTCGAATCGTTCGGCCCACATACTCCAATCCACAGGGACACCTCAGGAGGTATACCACACATTTTGTGGTGCAGGTAATGAAGGACTTAATGGGGTATGTGACCCCAGTTCCTGTAGATGTGAACTCCGTGAGTCGCCTATCCCTTAAAGTATTGATCCCACATACCTTGCATTTCCGACAAGGGAAAAAACCCTTAAGGTCCCCAAAAAATAACTGTTGATGTCCCCCTCATCACTTCTCCCTTACCTCATCCATTGTGAGTTTTCTTCTTTTTCACATGGACCTTAGGGGACATGTTTTAATTCACATTTGCGGTGATAAAATATTATTCATTTTAAACATGTCAATACCCCCCTTGTTCATTTCTTTCAAAGAGACAAGTGACGAGATGATAGTATGTTGATGTTTGAGTTTTAATGGCATACTCCTAATATCATACTCCCTATCTATCTACTGGCTTTTTGTTTTATTGATTTGAATACTGTAAGGGATTGAGCATTTACTGCATAACATCAGAGCTATTAAAATGCTCAAGAGGCTGTATGGGTAGCAGTAATGTGTGGATATACTCTGCCCATCTCTGAAGGGGATTTTTTAATTTTTAATTTTTAATTTTCAACTTTTAATTTTTAATTTTTAATTTTATTGTACTTAAGTTTAAATACTTAATTCTCTGGATTTTCCTTTTAAAAAACAATTTTGAATGTATTGCTTCAATTGGCATGCATGTAACCCTTTAATTGTTATATTTTTTTATTTTTATTGTATATATATGTTTAGCCTATGCATGTTATATTCAGCAGCCTTTAGTAACATTGAGGTACTGCCATTGTTTGACCACAAGATGGCTCTAATCTAACCAGAGAAATCTGGAGGCCGTCTAGTGGTCCACATATGTGTTAATCTCTACCGCTGGGGGAGCATCAGGCCCCCGCCGGCGAGTACTTCCTGTTATTGTTTGCTCCTTTGTGTCTATGGCGACCTCCAATAGCGCAGCGCTTTGATGAACGCTGATCGCTATATAAGGCGCATGCGCGTGCGTTCGTACGTACCCCTGATGACGTCAGTTGTGACGAAACGCCGTAGGGTTCGTTACGTACATTCGTACTGCGCATGCGCGAGTATTGTCCCATAGACTGAACGGAGCCGCCATTACCTTGCAAGGTTTTCTCTATTTTTGTTTATGCTATTGTGGCTAAATAAATAAACCCACTGGAAACGCCTACACTATTCGAGTCCCCTTTTGTTTTCCATCTATATCATCCATTCGATCCATCCGATCGCTGCACTGCCAAGCGGCACACGAGGAGTTTCGGGGAGCAGCCACCAATCAGGAGGAGATCCGTTGCTGTCGGACATCTATTGGGACGTTGGATATCCCCAACAGCACCAAGGCTGTTCTTCTAAAGCTCAGTTTGACCCCCCTGAATAAGGGCGGTCACTGGCTTTCTGGTAAGCCTCCCCCCCTTCTGTTTTATCTCTGTGGTGATGGGCTGCACTACTATCAACATTTATACTTTGGATTGATTTCACATAAACTTTTATGAATTCATTTGTTCATTTTTTCGACCACTTTGGACTTTATGAATTTTTGAATTCACATATGAATTTTGTTTGAGTATTCATTTATTCACTCTCCCCTTTGGGGGTTTTTTTATTGATTGAGCATGAACTTTGTTTGAACATTTTTTTTCCACCAATTATTTTGGGTTATTTGTATCAACTGGTTATGCATTTTGTTTGAATTATCATTATTCTCACTAATTAATTTGGGTCATTTTAAATAACTGGTAATTTACAGTTTTCCACTATCCAGCGCTGCATTTTTGTTTATATATATCTCTCTTGTGCCCTATACCGGGGTTATTAGTGTTCAGCTGCAGGATTTACTTTCACGGTTTTTTGGTTTAATTTCCTCATCAACACATTTTTTGTCACTAAGTTTTTTCCACCTAGCGCAAATTCTTTCTTTATATCTAAATAACGATGACTGCTTACCATAAATTGACAGCTCTGGTTCTCACAGACATGGAGACAGGGGGCTTTCACAGGGAGTCCCTTTTGGCAAAGTGTGGGGCCGAGTATGGTTCGGGGGGGGCATGTTTCCCTCCTCCTTTGGCCAACCAAGCTACATGCTCATATCTGGTATGGATGTTTGGGGGGACCCCAAGCATTTTGTTCTTGATTTTTACACGGGGTCTCCCTTTAAGTTCAACAATTTTTTTTCTGTCTTTTTGGCATAGGGTCTTAAAATCCATACCAGATCTGAAGGGCCTGCTATGCTTGTGTGGGGAACTCCACGCTGTTTTGTTTGTGGGAAAACTCCTATTTGAGGGAAAAAAAGGACGTCAATTTTGTTTGGGTACAGCATCGCACGACCGCGCAATTGTCAGTTAAATCGACAAAGTGCCGTATCGCAAAAAATGGCTTGGTCATTCAGCAGCCAATTCTTCCGGGGCTGAAGTGGTTAATGTTTCATTTTAAGTATTGCTAAAATTGCTGCTTCCTGCTAAACAGAGTTTTTAAACTTTTTTTTTTTTTTTTGCTATGGTACATGTTCCTTGGGGCAGTGCCCAATCTTCTTCCCCTGTTATTTGTTTGGCAATCCCTTGTCTATTAGCCTAGAAAATGGCCAGAACTGACTTTTAACACCAGTGGAGTTTAAATTTGACACCCAAACTTGTGTAATATTTGCCTAACTTGCCTCCAGAAGAAGGTACATTTGACTCATCCCCATTCACCAACGTTCTCATGTAACACCATGCTGATGGATCCAGTATGTTACAATGCAATTACTGGATCTCTATACTTACAGTGTGCTATTCTTTGCACCGATTAGCAGTCTTATTCATGGCTTTGCTCTACTTGTAAATGAACAGTATTCTCTCTTTTCTCTTATAAAAAAATACTTTGGGAGTGGGCGTGTAATCTCTCTGATCTAGTTGTTTCTTTATATTTCCTTAAAATGCAAAGTTGAGAATTTCTCATGATCTCATCTTTGTATATGATTATCTATGGGTGTATTGTTTCTTGGGAGAAGGCTGCTGTCAGAAATAGGACAAAAACTATAATGCATTTCCCATCTGTATATGTTTCATTTATTTCAGTTTTGTCATTGTAAATTGTTTTCCAGAGAGGTAATAAGGGGATTGCTGCTACTTGATGCTCCGCCACTCTCAGACGATTTGCAGTGCCATCTTCTTTTGAATATCACATCACAGATCTCAAAAGTATGCTGCCAGTTGGACAGATTTCAGGCTGCTGAGTGATGTAAACAACAGGATGAGTGTAGTCTGCAAGAGTGCTGCAGGAGGCAAATAAAAACCTTCATCACACAGAAGTCCAAAACTTCTGGAGAGGATTGAATAAACTGTACTTCAGGCATATATAAAAGTAGTTGTCAAGGCCTTGTTTTTATGCTGTCTCTCCTGCTGGTGGCACTGTGCCTTGGACGTTGTCAACATGTAATGCCAGTCATCACCTTTTGGTGTCTCACCTCCAGTGGCGGCGGTCCATATGGGGCGCAGGGGCGCCTGGCACGGTGGCACCTAATTTACATGCAGGACGTCAGACACATGGATTCCAATAGGGAGTTTTTTTTCTTTAGAAGCACATAATTAGAGCCAGAGGCTCTTAACCCCCTAAAAAATGGGTGGACTCGGGGCGCAGAGTGGTTGCCAGCCAATCATGACAGATGTTAAACCAAGTCTCTGAAATTCCCACAAAATCTAAATCCTCCTCGTACAACAGTATCTCTAGTTCTTGTCTGCCAGGTTCCTGGCATTGGTGAACATGCCACGTAGTTCAGACCGGTCGCATACTGTCTTCTTATTGGGTGTTCCGAGGTTGTAAATAGGACTTGTTCCTATACTTACCTTGAGTTTATATGCTTTAGTCAACCTATCACTAATGCCCCCAATACTACCCTCTGGGATATGTTTTGCGCTGTCTTTACCTCTGGACCCTCCCCCCCGTCACCTAGTTTAAAAGCCCCTCCAAATTTATATTAATTAATATATATACAGTATCTCACAAAAGTGAGTACACTCCTGACATTTTTGTAAATTTATTATATCTTTTCATGTGACAACACTAAAGAAATTACACTTTGCTACAATGTAAACTAGTGAGTGTACAGCTTGTATAACAGTGTAAATCTGCTGTCCCCCTCAAAATAACTCGACAAACAGCCATTAATGTCTAAACCGCTGGCAACAAAATTCAGTACACCCCTAAGTGTTAAAAACAGAAAGTATGCCCCATAGTGTAGTAATTTAAAGTAAATATAAATAATAAAAGCTTAAAAGACAGGTACTCACATAGAAAAATTGGTAAGCAAATCGGTGTACAAACGAGCAGCAAGCTCAATAAGCGTCACTTCCGGTGGCACAAGCAGTCCTGACGCATGATAAAGTAATGCCTGATGAAGTAACGTGATTCGTGACGAACACACGTCGGGACTGCTTGTGCCACCGGAAGTGACGCTTATCGAGCTCGCCGCTCGTTTGTACACCGATTTGCTTACCAATTTTTCTATCTGAGTACCTGTCTTTTAAGCTTTTATCAAATAAATATTACTCTAAATTACTACACTATGGGGCATACTTCCTGTTTTTAACATCCCCACATATATGGTACTGGTGAGACCCTCTACCCTGGATACCCTATAACCCACATTTAAAGGGGACGCTCAAAGGCAGGATAGGAATGCCAACAAGGACCTGGGCTGCCATACTTGGGATCTACAAAAGGGACAGTAACCAAGGACCAAAAAGATATATCATTTCATGATGTAACCGTACAGCAGTAAGGTAAGGGGACACCCACACAATTACCACAAAGGATCGCACAGGACACCCACTACCCGCAGCACCCTACATTGAATTTCGTTTTCCAGCACCTGCACTTTAAAATGTTTTGCATCCAAAGCAATATCACATGTTGCACTTTATGATGTATATGGTTATTAATACTTATGGACTATTTTATGCTTGCACCGTTTGATATTTTATTGACTTTATTTGGCTTTATTTTTTAGAGTTCACGTTGCATTATCAGCACTGCAATTATTTATTTACTATTGTTTTAGCACGTGGCTCCACCACCGCTACTATTCACAGCCACACCTGTGTTTTGCTTCCAATGCACGTACATTGATATATTATTTGTTTTATGTTTTTTACCGGTTTCTATTCTATACTATATTAGTTATGATATATTAATTTTTATTATTATTCATGGAATTTTGACCTGCTGGAATTGCATTATCTATCACCATTCTCTATTGCCTCTGGCTATTATATTCTCGTTAGTTCATTTGATCTTTGTATAGCGCACCACTACCTCCCTTTAGTTGCTTTTACCCTTGGGTTCAGACATTTCCCGCAGTGTGTGCAGCAGTACGTTAGCTAGTTTTCTTTGAGTCGGCGCAGGATTACCTCCTTTTATCACATATAGCAAATTTACACTGTTATACAAGCTGTACTCTCACTATTTTACATTATAATAAAGCGTAATTTCTTCAGTGTTGTCACATGAAAAGATATATGAAAAAATATTTACAAAAATGTGAGGGGTGTACTCACTTCTGTGAGATACTGTGTATGTGTGTGTGTATATATATATGTGTATATATATATATATATATA
Source organism: Lithobates sylvaticus (assembly GCA_028564925.1). NCBI lineage: Eukaryota > Metazoa > Chordata > Amphibia > Anura > Ranidae > Lithobates > Lithobates sylvaticus. Next base: position 406,874,474 of record CM053030.1, read on the forward strand.
TATATATATATATATATATATATATATATATATATATAAATAAATATATAAATATATAAGTTTAAGCTATTGGCAATATTGAGTATTTAATCGACCTGAACGTACCTGAGTGGTGTTTTTGAATTGGCTGGTTTCAGTTTGGCTTCTCTGAGTTCTGTAACTCCTTTCCTAAACATTGCTGCTAGAAAGATTACGCATTCAGTTCTTCAGTCTTCAATCAAGGTAAAAAAAACACTGATGTCCATCAAGTTCCCCCTCTCACAGCTCCTATAACTTTGTGCCAGAAAAAAGCAACTTTATAACTATTGGCACAATTGCCACAGGATGAAAAAAATGTGTATATTACTTGTTGGGTATTATTAGTTGCAAGAAAATTATCATCTTGACAATTATTATTGTTATTTTTTATTATTATTATTATTAATATTATTATTTATTTTTATTTTTTAATGACTATTATTATTATTGATTTTTCCTTTACTACTTTATTTGCTAAGGCTTGCCACTGATTAACCACTCCTACTGTGAAGAAACTCTCCATAAACTGATGGTAGTCCAAAATCCAGACACTGCTGGAGATGTCCTTTTTTAAAAAGAACTGTTTTTATAACAAATTCCCTGGAGCAGCCAGAAAAGTGAGACAGTCAATAGCCCTATTTTTCACAGAGCTGGACAGATAATGTTTTCATATTTAAGCTATATGATGGAAAACCAATGCGATCAAATTCCCATTCCCATTTTGTCCTTTGCTATATCTATCACCTTTAAGTATACAGTATGTAGCCCTAACAGTAAACTTATTTTATTTGCTCCCTTTTGGTCTGTTAAATGTACCATTGAAAGTGTTTTGTTGTAACTGTCCGATGATTGCTAAAAACAATACTTGCTGATCCTGACAGAAATCTTGTTTTTTAATTCAGCTTTAAAGGACAGCAATGATCTTGGAACACGTCTGTTTCATTTATAAAGGTGAGTTTTGTTTATGTTTAATTTTTTGGGATTTTATTAAAATAAAAGTACTAAAAATAAATAAAATATAGCAATATATTGTATCAACTTACTTTATATGCTAGTCTATTGGCACACAAAGTGAAAGACAGTATTCAGACTTAGTCTCCAATGCAAATTTTCAGACTCAGCCAATCTGGATAACCAATTACAATTACCTCTAAGTTCATCATATATACCGACTATACCCTTAAAAACAACTTTCTTCACATTCCATAATGTTTTTCTTGGAATGTTGGTAGAATGGAAAGTTAGTGTCTGGTTTATACATTGCTTTCAACTTTCTAAAGATCTTGTTTTAAAAGCAGCCGTTTCACTTTGCTTTCTTTGCAGGGCCAGATTTTCCATCCTGCAAGAACAGTATCCAAGCAGATATTGGTCAACTCTGCAAGTCTCGTGCTTCCCATACACAGCCCGGTTATTGGCAAATTAAGTCTAAAACAGCCAGTGTTAGTCAGTAATGAGCTAAAGCATGTCTTCTTCAGAACTGCACCTATTATCTAAAATACATCTCAAAAGCAGTAGAGAATGGAGAGCTTTTAAGATAACACAGGAAAATATAAAATGCACAATTTATTTTGTTCATAATATTGTAAACTCACCTATCTGTTCATGTTTCCATGTTTTTTACCTTGAGAAACCACTTTGAACCCCCCCCCCCCATTTCAAATCGCTGCCATCTTGAGTAAGGGTAAATTCATATAGCATTTACTTAACTGGTTGCCTCTGCCTTTACATTCAGGCATGCAGGCAGGAGGGTGTGCTTAGCTGTAAAATCCCCTGCTCCATGGTTAAAAATATTTTATGTTGATTGAGAGAGTTTAGTTCAGCTTTAGCCCACAAGTTTTTTTTTTTTATATTTAGATAAGATGGAATATATCTGTCACAGCCCATCTGGGTATCTGTCACCACCCATCAGATTGCCTGAGTACCAGTCACCAGCCCATCAGAGTACCCGAGTATTTATCTGTAGCCCATCAGAGTACCGGAGTACCTGTCACCAGCCCATCAGAGTACCCGAGTACCTGTCACCAGCCCATCAAAGTACCCGAGTACCTGTCACCAGCCCATTAGAGTAACCGAGTACCTGTCACCAGCCCATCAGTGTAATTGAATACCTGTCTCCAGCCCATCAGAGTACCCGAGTACCTATCTGAAGCCCATGCCTCATAGAATATACGTTGGGTGTTTTCTTTCCAAAATTGGGTAATTTTGTGGGTAATTCCACTGTCTTGGTGCTCAAGGACCTTCAAAAGTGTGATAGGTAGGAATGAAATGAGATGTGTAATTTATGCTCCTAGAATGCCTGAAGGTACTAATTCAATGTTGGGCCTCTGTATGTGACCAGGCTGTGTAAAAGTCTCACACATGTGGTATCGCCATACTCAGGAGGATTAGCAGAATGTGTTTTGGCGTGTCATTTTTGCTATATACATGCCATGTGTTAGAAATATCTTATAAATTGACAACTTTGTGTAAAAGAAAAAAAAAAAGATTTTCATTTTCTTTCCATGTATTCTGAAGACTTGTGTAAAAAATGAACTGTTCAAAAGACTCATAATGCCTCATAGAATATACGTTGGGGTGCTTGTTTTCCAAAATGGGTCATTTTGTGGGTAATTCCACTGTCCTGGTGCTCTAGGGCCTTCGAAAGTGTAATAGATCGTTAGGAAATTAGAGGTGTAATTTATGCTCCTAGAACGCCTGACGGTGCTCCCTGCATGTTGGGCCTCTGTATGTGGCCAGGCTGTGTAAAAGTATTGCCATACTCAGGAGGAGTAGCAGAATGTGTTTTGGGGTGTAATTTTTGCTATATACATGATTTAAGTTAGAAATATCTTATAAACTGACCACTTTGTGTAAAAAAAATAAATAAATATGTTTTAATTTTCTTTCCATGTTTTCTGAAGACTTGTGGAAAAAAAATAACTGATCAAAAGACTCATTATGCCTCATAGAATAGACGTTGGGGTATTTGCATCAAATGCAGCCTAACACTGCCCATCAATACAGCCCATTAATGCAGCCTTACCAGTGCCCATCAAATGCAGCCTCACCAGTGCCCATCAAATGCAGCCTACCGGGAAGGATGGGAGAGATTCTTACATCCAGGCCATGTGTTTGGTACAGATCCGTCTATATACACTATATACAGTAATACAATGTCAGTGACAGTGTTTCACTCACCAGGTCTGGGGCTCTGATCTGCATCCGACAATGCGATCCTGCCAGTGCGAGGAACAATTTCAAACCCTGCCTCAATGGGGCAGTGGAAGGTGTCAGTAGTTTTTTATTTTTATGTGTTTATTTTTTTTACAATTTATTTTTATTTTTTTCACAATGCTTTTTTTTGGGGGGTGGATGGGGTTGGGACAGTGGAAAGTGTTGGTAGGGCTGGGGGGATTGTGTCAGTAGTTTTTTATCTTATAATATTTTTTTACAATTTAATTTTTGATAATTTTTTTTACAATTAAATGTTTTTTATATTTAGTGCATTTTTTTTCATTAGCCCTGTTGGGGGGCTTTGGTGAGATTTCAGGGGTCTAAACAGACCCCCTGACATCTTCCCTTTTGAGAAAGACAAAGGGACTGAGGACAGAGATTCCCCAGTCCCTTTCACAGCAGCCTCAGCATTGAAGTTGAATGGAGAGGAGACAGAGCCTCTTCTCCATTCATAAACAAGCAGAGTACTTACAGGTTACTCTGCTCAGTTATCACAGACAGGACACAGGAGCGGGCAGTAGCAATTGCTCACGGTGCCCGAATCAGAAAATCAAGGGGCCGGTAAATTATATATTTACCGTCCCCTTCTTCCACTCTCTATCCTAACAGATTTCCCCAGCAGCCAGCGGGAGAGGAAGGAAGCCGGCTGTGGGGGAAAGAGGGAGGCAAAGGAGGAGCACGACATTGGGTCGGAGGAGGAGGACACAGAGGGGGCCAGAGAAGGAGGACACAGGGCCAGAAGAGGAGGACAAGGAGGGGGCCAGAGAAGGAGGACAGAGAAGGGGGCCAGAGAAGGAGGACACTGGCCCGGAGGAGGCGGATTGGGAGGGGGGGCCAGAGAAGGAGGACACGGAGGGGGCCAGAGAAGGAGGACATGGGGCCGGAGATGGAGGACAGTCGGGGATGATTGGTGCGGTGGGAGGGACAGCTGCAAGCACTGATCTCTCTGTAAGGCAGTTTTGGGATGGAGAGGAGGAGGGGAGAAGTGGCTGTCAGCTGAAATGAAACACAGGGAGATTAGTGCTTGCAACTGTCCCTCCCACCGCACTGATCGTCCCTGACTGTCAACCAAGGGATCATCCATGTGTGCAGTGTGGGTCACAGTGCCCCTCCACCCTGCACACATGGATACACCACTGACTCAGAGACTGGTGAGACAGACAGCAGGTCACTGATCATAGAGGCGTGCAGGGGATGTTGTTTGCTTCCATTCTGGCATCGGCACACAGTCATCCGCCAGCACTGCGCTTCTGAAAATATGGGCGGATGGAGCAGCTGCCTGCGGAGAGTTAGTTACATGCTGCAGAGCTAGAAGGTAGGAACACCAGCGGCCAGGCGCCCTAGGCGGTAGTGCGCCCTAGTCGGCTGCCTAGTTTGCCTAGTGGTAGCAGCGGCCCTGGATGCACTAGATACATTAACCACTTAAGGACTGCCCCATGTACATTTACTGTGGCAGGGCAGCCCTTAAGTGCGAAATCACATACCTGTAGGTAATTCCTGTTGTCGTCTCTGGGGTGCGCACAATGGCCACCAAGACCCGTCGATCATTCGTAGGAGAGGCAGAACGGCGGTCTGCCTATGTAAACAAGGCAGACCACTGTTCTGTCACAGAGGAAGGGAGAAATCTTGTGTTCCAGCTAATCAGGAACACAGATGTCTCTCTTCCTCCAGTCAGTCCATCCCCCACACAGTTAGAAAGCATTCCCTAGGAGCACACTTAACCCTTTGATTGCCCCTGATGTTAACCCCCCCAAAAAAAGTCCATAAATCTATCCTATAGTTTGTAGATGCTTTTTGGGATTTTTTTTACCAAAAACATGTAGGAGAATACAAATTGGCCTAAATTGATGAAGTAATTAAATTTTTTAAAAAATTTTTTATTTGATGTCTTTTATAGCAGAAAGTAAAAAATATAGCATATAGCACAACAAATAAAAACCGCAGAGATGATCAAATACCACCAAAAGAAAGCTCTATTTGTGGGAAAAAAAGGACATCAATTTTATTTGGGTACAGCGTCACACGACCACACAATTGTCAGTTAAAGCAACACAGTGTCGCACTGCAAAAAATAGCCTGGTCGGGAAGGGGGTAAAACCTTCCGGAGCTGAAGTGGTTAATGTACAGGTCAAACACAGATGAAAAATGGCTCAAAAGTGATCTGGTCCAGAAATATTTAGACAGAATAAAGGTGGATAAAGCACCTGGACCAGATGGCATCCACCCAAGGATCCTAAAAGAATTGGGCTCTGTCATTTCAAAGCCATTGTTTCTAATTTTTAGGGACTGGTTAATGACTGGAATGGTACCACTGGATTGGCGTAGAGCTAATGTGGTGCCCATATTTAAAAAGGAATCAAAGTCTTTACCAAGTAACTATAGACCTGTTATGCCACGTACACACGATCGGACTTTTCGGCCGGACTATCCGGTGGAATTTCCAGCGGAGGTTCGCCGGACTTTCCGAACGTGCGGACTTGCCTGGACTTTTGCAGTGGACTTTTGCGGCGGACAATCCGCCGGAGTTTTGGCGGAAGTCCGCTGGACTTTTGAAATGAACGGACTTGCCAACACATGGAGTAAAGTCCGTTCATTTTGAACGTGACTCCAGGTAGACGGGACTAGCGAAGGAAGTCATTGACTTCCTTCGCTAGTCCCGTCTTGATCAGCGAGATTGACACCTTGCTAGCCCCGCCGCCTGGTATGGATTTAAAGAGGAATCCCTAAGCCGAAAAAACGGCGTGGGGGTCCCCCCTAATCCATATCCGACCCTTATCGGAGCACGCAGCCCGGCCGAGCCCTGCGGCCCCCCCACCCCAAAGCACCTTGTCCCATGTTGATGAGGACAAGGGCCTCTTCCCGAAAACCCTGGCCGTTGGTTGTCGGGGTCTGCGGGCGGGGGGCTTATCGGAATCCAGGAGCCCCCTTCAATAAGGGGGCCCCCAGATATCGGCCCCCACCCTATGTGAATGAGTATGGGGTACGATGTACCCCTACCCATTCACCTGGTGAAAAAAGTGTAAATAAAAAAAACACAACACAAGTTTTTAAAATACTTTATTAGTCAGCTCTGGGGGTCTTCTTCCATCTTGGGGGATCTTGTCCCGCTCTTCGGTTCTATGCACTCCATGCAACCTCTCTAACTCCAACTATCCCTCTCTCTGATCACTACCTTATTAACTTCACTCTCTCCCTCACCTCCGCCTCCTCACCCTCCATACACCTAAAGGTTACCCGTAGAAACATTTGCCATCTCAACCCTTCTCTTCTCTACTCTGCGACTGACCACCTTTGTCCTGCACCAACCTAGCCACTTCTGTCTACAACACTTCACTTCTAGCCTCACTGGACACACTGCCCCCCCCCCCCCACTACACACAGAATCAGGCCCCGTCTCCTTCAACCCTGGCAAACAGATGATACTAGAAGTCTGAAAAACACAGCCGTGCTCTCAAGCACCTGTGGCCTAAGACAAAGACTCAGAAAGACTTCAGTCAGTATAAATCTGCCCTCCAAAAATACAATTCCAGCCTCCTCACTGCCAAGCAGACCTATTTCATTACTCTCTTTAAAGACTTATCATCCCATCCCCGTCAACTCTTCTCTACCTTCAACTCTCTACTTCGCCCTCCACTGCCTCCACCCACTAACTCACTCACTGCCCAGGAGATCGCCAATAACAGATTGATACAATTTACGAGATCTCTACTGTTCAGATACCCTCCATACTTTAAACCTCATGTCCACAGGTACAATCATTACTTCCCTCTTTCAACTCCACCACTATAGAGGAGGTTGCTAAATTACTTGCTAACGTCCATCTTACCACCTGCCCTCTGGATCCTGTTCCCTCGCAAATGCTGCATTCACCCTCTAGCTCTATTCTACACTCTCTAACCCACATCTTCAATCTCTCCCTCTCTTCTGGTATCTTCCCCAACTCTTTAAAACATGCACTTGTCAGCCCCATACTTAAAAAGCCCTCACTGGACCCATCCAATCTTAACAACCTACGCCCCATCTCCTTGCTCCCCTTTTTATCCAAACTTCTTGAACGTCCACCTTGCTGATAATAGCCTTCTTGATCCCCTTTAGTCTGGATTTCATCCTCAACATTCCACAGAAACTGCTCTCCTAAAACTAACAAACAATCTACTAATGGCCAAAACTAATGGACACTATTCTGTACTCCTACTCCTGGACCTCTCTGCTGCCTTTGATACGGTTGACCACCCCCTCCTCAAAAAAAAAAACTCCATGTCTTTGGTCTCTGTGACTTCAATCTACACCTCCTCCCTGGGTCAGCTGATAGCCTTCCATGGCTTCCAATACCATCTCTATGCTGACGACGCTCAAATCTATTTCTCTACCCCTCAACCAACTCCTTCAGTCTCCTCATGTATCACAATTTTACTATCAGATATATCAGTCTGGATGTTGCACTACTTCCTCAAACTTAATCTATGCAAAACCGAACTTATCATTTTTCCTCCCCCGCGTGCCACTTCCCCTGATCTCTCTGTCAAAATTGATGGCACAACTGTCAGCCCATCAGCACATGCCAAGGTCCTAGGAGTAGTCCTGGACTCTGAACTCTCCTTCAAACCTCACGTCCAATCACTGTCCAAATCTTACCGCCTCAACCTCCGGAACATCTCCAAAATATGCCCCTTTCTAACCAATGACACAACAAAGCTCTTAATTCACTTCCTCATTATCTCTCGCCTTGATTACTGCCACTCCCTCCTCATTGGTCTACCTCTGCATACTTTATCCCCCCTTCAGTCCATCATGAATGCTGCTGCCAAACTCATCCACCTTACCAACCACTCTGTCTCTGCTACTCCTCTCTGTCAATCTCTTCACTGGCTTCCACTCACATAACCAATTCAATTCAAAATACTAACAACTACCTAAAAAACAATCCACAACTCTGCCCCCAGCTACATCACTGACCTAGTCTCAAAATACCAACCTAATCGTTCTCTTCGTTCTTGTCAAGACCTCCTGCTCTCTAGCTCACTAGTCACCTCCGCCCATGCTCGTCTCCAGGACTTTTCCAGAGCCTCTCCAAGCCTATGGAACTCCTTACCCCAATCTGTCCATCTATCTCCTACTCTATTAGCTTTTAGATGATCCCTGAAAACCCTCCTCTTCAGAGAAGCCTATCCTACCCACACCTAACAACTGTATTTTCATTTTGTCTATCTGATCATCCCCCACAGCTACTACCCTTTGTTCCACTCGACCCTCCCTTCTAGATTGTAAGCTTTAATGAGCAGGGCACTCTGATCCCTCCTGTATTGAATTGTATTGTAACTGTACTGTCTTCCCCGATGCTGTAAAGCACTGCGCAAACTGTTGTCGCTATATAAATCCTGTATAATAATAATATAGGCTTGGAACGATTCATTTGTAAATGGATATAAAACTGGCTAAAAGATAGAATTCAGAGAGTAGTGGTTAATAAATCTTACTCTGAATGGTCTAAGGTTATCAGTGGTGTACCCCAAGGTTCAGTGATGGGACCCCTACTTTTTAATATCTTTATAAATGACATATGGTCTTGGATTAAAAGTACAATTTCAGTGTTTGCAGATGACACCAAGGTACAGGATGTCTCCAACTTACAAGCAGACCTCAATGCACTGTTTAATTGGGCAACTATGTGGCAAATGAGGTTTAATGTTGATAAATGTAAAGTTATGCACTTGGGGGCTAAGAATATACATCCATTATACATACTAGGGGAGTACAACTGGGGGGATCCATAGTGGAGAAAGATCTGGGGGTTTTGGTAGATTGTAAGCTTAATAATAGCATGCAATGCCAAGCTGCAGTTTCCAAAGCGAGAAAAGTCCTTTCTTGTATTAGGGGAGGTACGGACTCCCGGGAGAGAAATATAATTTCGCCCCTGTACAAATCATTAGTAAGACCTCATCTGGAATATATAGTTCAGTTTTGGGCATCAGTTCATAAAAAGGATATCAGGGAACTGGAGAAAGTGCTGAGAAAGGCAACCAAACTGATAAAAGGCATGGAGGAACTCAGTTATAAGGAAAGATTAGAGGAACTGAATTTATTCTCTCTTGGAAAGAGGAGATTAAGGGGGGATATGATCAACATGTATACATACATAAGTGGCCCATATAGTGAACTTGGTGTTGAGTTATTCACTTTAAGGTCATCACAGAGGACAAGGGGGCATTCTTTACGTCTAGAGGAAAAAAGATTTAATCTCCAAATACGGAAAGGTTTCTTCACAATAAGAGCTGTAAAAATGTGGAATAGACTACCTCCAGAGGTGGTTCTGGCCAGCTCAGTAGATTGCTTTAAAAAAGGCCTGAATTCTTTCCTTAATGTACATAATATAACTGGGTACTAACATTTATAGGTAAAGTTGATCCAGGCAAAATCCAATTGTCTCTCTAGGGATCAGGAAGGATTTTTTTCCCCTGCTGTAGCAAATTGGATTGTGCATTGCTGTTTTTCTTTTTCTTTTTTGCCTTCCTCTGGATCAACTGTGGGTGAATGATTGTATATATGGGATTGTATGTTTTATTTTTTTTATTTTTTGGGTTGAACTGGATGGACTTGTGTCTTTTCTTTAAACCTGACTAACTATGTAACTATGTAACTATGTATTGAAAAAATGGTCTGGTCAGGAAGGGGGTAAAACCTTTCAGAGCTGAAGTGGATAATATACAGGTCAAACACAGATGAAGAAGGAAGTAAAGAGGTTAATGTACTGCTCACATACAGTGGCAGAATGGAGGTGAAGAAGTTAATGTTCATACATGAGTTGTGTTACGGAAACATAATAAATGAATCTGCTAATCCATTAATTTTGTTCCTATTCACAAATACTGTATCAGCACTGTAAACAATAACATGTGATCACTGTGATGACAAATCATAGCCAGCCTTTAAGATCAGCTATCCAGTGCCATTCAAACACAGCATTGGGTAAATAAAGGGCTTCCAATATGCCCTTGAAAAGGGTACAGTGGTAGAAAAGTGGCTAAAGATAGATGAAAACCCTAACCAGATGACATTTGGCTTGTCATAGTACTGTGTATCGTATTGATTACCATTATTTTAAGTACTTGTTTTCACCTTTTTTCATCTTTTGTTGCATCTTAGTGCTGCATCCTATCTGCAGTATCTTTTAACTTCTTACTGTCTACATGCATTTGCCCCGGTTGGTATCACATTATTGCTCTAGACCAGTGGTCTCCAATCTATTAAAACAAAAGGCCAGTTTACTGTCCTTCAAACTTTTGGGGGACTGGACTGTGGCCGGTGGGAGTAGAAAAGGCCCCACTATCAGGGGAGTAAACAATGCAATAGGCTCGTAGTCAGTGGAAGTAAAATAAATTACGTCATTAATGTCTGTGGGAGGAATAGTGTCCCATCATTGGTATCAGTGAGAGAAATAGTTCCCCATCACTGGTGTCAGTGAGAGGAATATTACCCCGTTGTTGGTGTTAGTGGGAGGAATAGTACACTGTTTCAGTGGAATGAATAGTTCATCATATCAGTGGAAGAAATAGTGCCCCAAAGGTCGAATAAAGGCAAGCAAAGGGCCACATATCTGATAGTGACAGACAATGTCAGAGCTTTTATTTAAAAATATATATATATATTTTATCATTCCTAATTTTAAACATTGGGACCAGATTTCAAATAGGTCAAAGGACAGTGTCAGATGAAGTTTAACTAACCCAGGAGGCCGAAACTGAATCATGTTGTTCTGCAATCAAGTTGTGTACAAATCAATTAATTCAGGGTCTTTTAACAATGGGGAAACCTAGTTGTACACAAATCCTATGGTCCAGCTGGTCTTTCATTGTTCTGGCAATAAGGTAAACCTGAAGAGAAGAGGTATATGATCTTATTCAACACGTTTCTGCAAACACGGATGGCCATTGTTCTTAAGCTGAAGGATTTTGTGAGAATTTTAACCAGAAAGTTAACAGTACAGATCCTTTCTGTGAAAATGTTAAGCCATGAAAATGATATATACTGAAAAAAGTAAAGTATTAAGAATATTAAATTACTACAGTTGTGTTTGTGGGTAATTATTATTGTTCTAAATATGGGTGTTATCATGTAGACATACTCTAGTAGTTGACTGGAAGTAGTTTAACCACTCATTCTCAGGCGCATGCGCACCAACGCCGACCACGTGACGTCATGCAAATTGCGACGGAGGCGAAGGGAGTCCCGGAGCAGTGATGCTCTCCTGGACACCGAGAGTCTGACAGAGAAGCCATAATGCAACCTCCAATGTAAGTTGAGGGGTTAATTACGCTGTGGGTGGGATTGCACACCTGAATTAAGGTAAGGTAAATCAGCTCACTATATTAGTATCCTGCCCCAATACAAGAGTCTCATTTAACTACTGGCAGATGGCATAGCAACATACAGAGGAGATAGGTAAGGAGCACTCACTAATGGAGTCCCTCTATTTTATGTACCCCTACGCTTTTCTATTCCATTTACATTTTAATGAACAACAATTATATCTTGGTTGCAGCTATCTTTTGCACTGCTTATAAATTTGGCTAATACACAAAGATGAATATCATTAACTAGTAACTGGGGAAAACCTGTGCAGTACTAACAGCTTGATAAGCAACAAAAAGGTAAATAATTCATTATTTCACTCATTTCAATGTTCATTCACCTTTCAGAATTTTCTTTATTTTTTTTAGTATATCGTATCAACCACCTCCAGCACATTATTTCTGTCTATCAGTGGGATATCCCCCTTTTCTTTTATTTCCACTACTTCCCATCTCCCAGTCTACACACCCCACTCACCATAATCCTAATCAATCACCAGCCGCACCGCTCCGCCGTCAATTGACAGTGGGCTGTCAACAACAAGTTAAGTATACAACTACACCAACAGTCACATCTATCCCATCTAATTCAGCACCTTAGTCCATCACTTATTTATTTTTAAGTATTTTTCCTCATCACTAATTTTTTACTTTTACATATTTTTTATATACAAGGCTTTATTGATTGATCTTCAGTTTTATACATATTTTTTATTTTCAAATGGTATTTTCCACCACCATTAGTATCTGCACGCCTCACCAATTACTCACATGCACTAATCAGACACACACATAGATTCTATCACACACTGATTGTTTCCAATTTTATTTTTATTTTCCAAGACATTTAGCACCTTCTTAGTCAAACAATACGGAGCTGATTGTTTAATACACATCATTTTTATATATATTTGTTTTAATTTATTTGTATTACATTTTATACATCCCTCTGGCCTATATGACCATGAGGGGATATTTATATGCCTCTATACACCACCACTCACATAATTCAGACATGTTATATATTTCTATTCCAATACAACATATCCTAAAAATAATTACCAATATAAATAAGAAAGCTTCTAAATAAATATATCTAATAAAGTGAGAAATGTAGTACCTATTACCAATAATTATAGATATTAATATTATGATACATCTTATTAATGAAAAAAATCAAATGAAATAAAAAATAAAAATAATTTATTAATTTCAGGTGTGGCCACCATAACAGTGATATCCCCAATTCTATTTGAGGGGCATTGAAAAATCTGACATTCTCTGTAAGTTCGTGACCAAATAACCTCTCAAGAGGGGAGAGGGAGGGGGGGGCCTTTCCCTCTCCCACTCAGTAGGAGGCCAGGGGAGCAGTACAATAGCAGCGCCGCCCAGGACGATTCTGAATGAATAACTTTTCGGTTTTTAGAAACTAAACTCTGGTTAAGAAAGCAAATATCCGGTGGAAGGGTAAATATACTATGTAAAAAATCAAATATGAATAATTTAATACTAGTACAATTTAGTACACTTATCTGATGTTAAAAAGTTTTTTCTTCCTCCTTGCAGAAACGCTACAAGTCGCCCTTCTATTCTGTATTCCCTTCCCCCCTGAAGAAGACCTTTACTCATTTTTTTATGGTCGAAATGCATTGGGGTAATGGGGTGTTTCATACTGAAGGAACAAAGCACTGTAAACTTATGACTATTGTTATATTGTGACTTTTTTTCTCTAATATGTTTCAAAGATATATTACCTGTATCCGGATTTGACAAAGCCGTTCTTGTATTGTAAACCAGAGCTTGGTTTTTCTACTTTTATGATAAAATAAACAAAATTTGGGTTCTTACCAACAAAGTATTCTTTCTTTTGCTGCCTAAAAACCCCATGGGGAACGTATATTTTCTTTTTGAGTAGTTTAACCACTTGCCTACCAGGTACGAACACCCCCTTCATGACCAAGCGATTTTTCAGCTTTCAGCGCTGTTGCATTTTGAATGACAATTGCGCGGTCATGCAACGATGTACCCAAATAAAATTTTTATAATTTTTTCCCCACAGATAGAGCTTTATTTTGGTGGTATTTGATCACCTCTGCGGTTTTTATTTCTTGCGCTATAAACAAAATAAGAGGGACAAGTTTGAAAAAACGCAATATTTTTTACTTTTTATTATAATACATATCCAATTTATTTATTTTTTTTAAATAAATTTTTTCCTCAGTTTAGGCCGATACGTATTCTTCTACATATTTTTGGTAAAAAAAATTGCAATAAGCGTATATTGATTGGTTTGCGCAAAAGTTATAGCGTCTACAAAATAGGGGATAGATTTATAGCATTTTTATTATTATTATTTTTTTTTTACTAGTAATGGCAGCGATCTGCGATTTTTATCGTGACTGCGATATTGCGGCGGACATATCGGACACTTTTGACACATTTTTGGGACCATTCACATTTATACAGCGATCCGTGCTATAAAAATGCATTGATTACTATATAAATGTGACTGGCAGGGAAGGGGTTAACACTAGGGGGTGCTGCAGGGGTTAATATGTTCCCTATGTGAGTGATTCTAACTGTGGGGGGAGGGGACTGACTGGGGGAGGGGACCGATCGGTGTCCCTATGTACAAGGGACACACCATCGGTCTCCTCTCTTCTGACAAGACGTGGATATGTGTGTTTACACACACAGATCCACGTCCTGCTCAGTTACTGGGCAATCGCGGATCGGGTCCCCAGCGACCAGCGATCGTGGTGGCCCCTAGTGGCCGCAAAGTTAGCGCCGTCATATGACGGCGGCCCGCCACAAGAGCCGCACCGCTCCGCCGTCAATTGACAGTGGGCTGTCGGCAACAAGTTAAGTATACAATTTATATTCTGTGTATAATTAATATTTGTAATCACTATGTAAGAAACTACTTTTCTTTGTAGTAAAAATGTTCTAGTTAAATGCTGCTACACTCAGAAAAATAAATACCACAAATTAGAAGGCTGCCAGACCTTCAATAATATTTAATGTTTTTAGGTAAACTAACATAATTGTATCTGTATAGAAAAATATTAATTTATTCTTTAGCAAATTAGTTACTACAAGATTTCAATCTCCCTGATAACCTGAGAATAGACATTTTTAGTTTTAGGTTGATTTATTGGTTGAATACACAAAATGTTAATCAATAATCTGGGCTACCAATGAGAAATAAGATTACAACCTCTGGGTGGTTTTATGAGTTATATTATCTTCACAAAATAAATTGCAAGTCACGTAGGCAGAAATAGAGGGAGAATCACACATTGCACGCCCATCATCTACAGATTGATCATCTGAGATAGACACTCATTCAAGATCGAGAGACTCATCATCTGACACACACTTCATTGAAGCCAGGACACAAATCTCCAGCATAGCTAGATGCCATTTTGGGAGGACAACTCCATCCCTTGATCGGCAGCCATTTTAAGGGTCTGGACAGCAGCCATTTTAAAGCCTTCCTGTTTTACACAGCAATCCCCTATATCCACTTTGGAGGGTAACTATAGTGTATTATTCCCTTTGTGATTTTTGGTTGCTTAACCACTTTCAGACCGGACCATTTTGCTGGCTTAAGACCAGACCACTTTTTGCGATTCGGCACTGCGTCATTTTAACTGACAATTGTGTGGACGTGCGACGTGGCTCCCAAACAAAATTGACGTCCTCTTTTTCCCACAAATAGAGCTTTCTTTTGGTTGTATTTGATCACCCCTGCATTTTTTTTTGTGCTATAAACAAAAAAAGAGCAACAATTTTGAAAAAAACACATTATTTTTTACTTTTTGCAATAATAAATATCCCCCAAAAATGTAAAAAAATCTTTTTTTTTCCTCAGTTTAGGCCGATACATATTCTTCTACATATGTTTGGTAAATAAAAATCGCAATAAGCGATTATTGATTGGGTTGCGCAAAAGTTATAGCGTTTACAAAATAGGGGATAGTTTTATCGCATTTTTATTAATAATTTTTTTTCACTTGTAATGGCGGCGATCGTCAATTTTTTATTGTGTCTGCGACATTATGGTGGACAAATCGGACATTTTTGAGAAATTTTTGGGACCATTGTCATTTATACAGCAATCAGTGCTATACAAATGCACTGATTCCTGTGTAAATGACACTGGCAGTGAAGGGGTTAACCACTAGGTGGCAGTGTAGGGGTTAAGTGTGTCCTAGGGGCATGTAGCTAACTGTTGGGGGCGTGGCTGTGTTGTACACATCACTGATCTCTGCTCCAATCACAGGGAGCAGACATCAGTGTCACTGTTGCTAGGCAGAATGAGGAGATGCTTGTTTACTTTAGCATCTCCCTGTTCTTCCTCCCCGTGAGACGACCGCGCGTATCCCCGTGGCGATCGAGTCCGCGATCGGTCTCACGGTGGTCCTGACCGGCGCACGCACGCGATGGCACAGCAGCAAATTTAAAGGGACATACCTGTACGCCCATTTGCCTGTCCATGCCATTCTGCCAACGTATATGTGTGTGCGTCGGTCGGGAAGCGGTTAATTAATAGGCTAATTGTAATAATACCCGCTGTAATTTAATTCCTCTCACGATAACATAACCTCTGAAGTTCGATCGTTTTTTTTACATTTTTAGCCCTATTGGCACACACTTTTACGTATTTGGACACTTTTTCTTTCTGCGGGAGAATAACTGTTGGAATCCGTAAAACACAGATACAGATTATTGCTTGCCAGGTAGTTATAAATAATTGTGCTGTCTACAAGGGGAAATACATTGTTTAATTTAAAGTGATTGTAAAAGAAATACTTTTATTTAAGAAAAAATCAGAAACATGTCATACTTACACTACTGGGAGGTACTAGAGCCGGGCCAGGTAGGTGAGATGTGAGGAGGATTTTGGGTGGGGGGGGGGGGTGTTGGAGAGATGAGGGCTGTGGAGGGAGATGTGTGTAGAGGTAGGGGATGGGGATAGTGGTGTAGAGGTCAGAGCCGAGGAGGAATGGAAGTGAGATGTTGACAGCCTGTGAAACAAAGCTGAACCCTGCAGACTGTGCATAGCACACCCTTAAACCCTGCACTCTGCATGTAGCCCACTCTTCAACCCTGCACTCTGTACACAGTGAAATCCTGAACCTTGTACTTGGTATGTAATGCACCCCTGAACTCTGCACTATATAAGTAGCACATCTCTGAACTCTGCACTCTGTGCATAGGGCACTCTTGAAACTGCACTCTGTACATAGCGCAACCCTAAACTTTGCACTCTGTACACAGTACATCCCTGAACTCTGCACTCTGTACACAGTACATCCATGAACTCTGCACTCTGTACACAGTACATCCCTGAACTCTGCACATAACTCACTCCTGGCCCCTTTAAAATCCTCCCGCTGTGCAATTTGGCCAAACCCATGGTTCAATGTGGTTCGGCAGGGGATTGTGGTTGTGTTCCTGCATCTATTCTCTGAGAAAAAAAGCCTTGGATAAATATATATATTCTTACAGATACAAGTAGCGTTTTGAGGGCAACCATAATGCTGATGCAGCCCATGATCGCATTGAGTTTGATATCCCTGCCGAGTTTATTCAAAAAAGAATGGCATAATAATGCAGCAATGCATGTTACTTGTGTTACTATCATTCCCTAAGGTGACATCATCTGAGCTATCAACTCCTACTTATATATCACATGAACTAACATACCAGTACTCACCATACCCCATGCCTATTTGTACAAAAGCCTGCATCAAATCATTTTGGCACCATACAATTCTGCTTCACTTAACAATGTCCAACAGCCTTATAAATTAAGCTTTTTTTTTTGTATAGCGTACACATGGAGCTTTCCCACTTAGAGTTTTATTTCAGTCACTAGATCAGGTTTAGTTAACCAGCTTCCTTCTACTGTTAGAATGTTCGTAATAGGACTTGCAAATCCCCAGCAGCTTAGAGGTCACAGCTTGCCAATACCTGCATGACATCATGTTATATTTTCTTTTTCTTTTCTTTTTCTCAAGGAAGACAGTCTGCAAATAATTATGGTGAATAAAAAAATATCAATTTGTTTAAAAAAAAAAAAAAAGCAAGGTCACATAAATGCCTGAACATGTCTATACACATCTGTCTCTCCACCTTCCCCTGTGGCAAAATGGCTTTAAACGTCTACTTTATATAAACCTTATCTCACATTTCAATAACATGCTTATGACTGTTGAATAGGAAGAAAAGGTATGCATTTAGTTTTTTTCATCTATGCATTAACATTATTATTAAAAATATGATTTTTATTTTATTTTATCATAGCTCCAGTTCACGAGCAGGTTTCTTTAAGAATGAGCCTGTTATATATTTTTTCTGAATTTCAAAGCCTGATTCTTTAGTCATCAATATAAATGTGCATACAAAAACACCAAGGTTAATAATTGTGTTTTATTTTTTTCTAATTATCATAGGAACACTGCATTGGTCTGCTTTACCCCTTTCCAAGAAAAATATATAGAAAAATAAAACATGCATTATATGACTTCCATTTAGACAGCCAAAGTGACTGTAATTAAATCAAAGTAATCATATAATACTTATTGCATAATTGATAGAGAAAATGAACTAGAACCATAGAATGGATGTAGTGACCTTTTTTTATCCTTTTTCAAGGAATATGATTTTGCGATGACAAAATGGTAACAGGCTCCTTCCTCACATATGCCTATAATTTGTAGGTAATATAAACATACAATTCCTGTGGATATTACCTCACTTGCTCTTGTTGAAACTGTGGATCCATTCAAGCATTGTCATAAAAAAAAAGAATTCTCAAACAAGAATGTATGTCTATACTAGTGTTAAATATTTTGTCACATAATCAACACTCTGGGAATTATTTGATATATGTTAAATAAAATAATCACAGCCTCCTTTATTATTTTAACAAATTGACAGTAAAGGGAATATATTTTATATAACATAATGGTAAGGATATATGAAGCCAGAGAATTATAATCTCTGTAGTAAATTGATTTACTGCGTTGAAGTAACTTTATCCTTAGTAAAAAGTAAAATGAAAAAAAAAAAACTTGGCAATGCTTCGTTTATGTTAACCTACAAAGATTGTTAGCCTAAGACAACTGTGTATATGTTCAGTTATTGCAGAAAAAGGTGATATACAGCAGAATTTTTTTCTGAATGTACCGTACTTTGCATGTTCCTATATGGATGCATGTTAGTTTTTGTTAGTTTTCTTTTTTCTTCAGGCTTTTTCCCCTATATTCTCACCTTGTAATTTTGCCAGTAACATACTTCCTGTCCTAGAGTGACAACACCCACTCACTGTTACTGTATTGATGGAGGAGTGGTGTTGTCACCCTAGGAAAGAAAGTGTGTTTTGACTACAAACCATCTCCCTCTTTCCCCATTTTACTATATAGGGGGAGCGTGTGCTGCAATCCACAGAAAGAATGGGCAGGGGATTAGCCTACAGCCTTATGAACTTACAATACCAAAAAGGGATAGCTGGATAATTTCCAGTTGAAAATAATGCTCCATATGTGCATATTGCAAGAGGATTTGTATTTAGAGTCCAAATACCCATTTAGTCGAAATAGTACTTTGGGCATTCATCCAGGTGGCCACCTTTAATGATATCTCAATATTTTTTATATAAAATATTGAGACACTGTTACTGTATTGATGGAGGAGTGTTGTCACCCTAGGAAAGAAAGTGTGTTTGACTACAGACCATCTCCCTCTTTCCCCATTTTACTATATAGGGGGAGGGTGTATACAAATCTAGGTATACACCTATACTGACTATAATTAGCCAGTTGAGTGGAGTAAGGGCAAGGGGTTGTTTTAACCTATGTTTGGTCACTGTTTGTCTGTTGAGTAAATGTGAATTTTTTTTTAATATGTAAGAAATAAAGATATTGTTTTAATAAAAATATATATACAGTATCTCACAAAAGTGAGTACACCCATCACGTTTTTGTAAATATTTTATTATATCTTTTCATGTGACAACACTGAAGAAATTACACTTTGCTACAATGTAAAGTAGTGAGGGTACAGCTTGTATGACAGTGTACATTTTCTGTCCCCTCAAAATAACTCAACACACAGCCATTAATGTCTAAACCGCTGGCAACAAAATTGAGTACACCAATTTACAAGTTAAGTGAAAATGTCCACATTGGGACCAAAGTGTCAATATTTTGTGTGGCCGCCATTATTTTCCAGCACTGCCTTAGCCCTCTTGGAAATGGAATTCACCAGAGCTTCACAGGTTCCCGCTGGAGTCCTCTTCCACTCTTCCATGATGACACCATGGAGCTGGTGGATGTTAGAGACCTTTCGCTCCTCCACCTTCCGTTTGAGGATGCCCCACAGATGCTCAATAGGGTTTAGGTCTGGAGACATCACCTTTACCCTCAGCTTCTTTAGCAAGGCAGTCGTCATCTTGGAGATGTGTTTGGGGTCGATATTATGTTGGAATACTGCCCTGTGGCCCAGTCTCGGAAGGGAGGGGATCATGCTCTGCTTCCATATGTCACAGTACATGTTGGCATTCATGGATCCCTCAATGAACTGTAACTCCTCAGTGATGGCAGCACTCATGCAGCCCCAGACCATAACACTCCCACCACCATGCTTGACTGTAGGCAAGACACACTTGTCTTTGTACTCCTCACCGGGTTGACACCACACATGCTTGACACCATCTGAACCAAATATGTTTATCTTGGTCTTATGAGACCACAGGACATAGTTCCAGTAATCAATGTCTTTAGTCTGCTTGTATTCAGCAAACTGTTTGCCAGCTTTCTTGTGCATCATCTTTAGAAAAGGTTTCCTTCTGGGATGATAGCCATGCAGACAAATCGCAGCCACTGTGCCCATCAATTGCCGCCACTGTGCCATCAAACGCAGCCACTGTGCCCATCAAACGCAGCCACTGTGCTCATCAATTGCCGCCACTGTGCCATCAAACGCAGTCACTGTGCCCCATAAAATGCAGCCACTGTGCCCATCAATTGCCACCATTGTGCCAAACGCAGCCACTGTGCCCATCAAATGCAGACACTGTGCCCATCAATTGCCGTCACTGTCCCATCAAACGCAGCCACTGTGCCCTTAAAACGCAGACACTGTTCCATCAAACCTAGACACATTACCCATCAATTGCCGCCACTGTGCCGTCAAACGCAGCCACTGTGCCATCAAATGCAGCCACTGTGCCCCATAAAATGCAGCCACCGTGCCCATCAATTGCCGCCACTGTGCCCATCAATTGCTGCCACTGTGCCCATCAATTGCTGCCACTGTGCCCATCAATTGCTCCCATTGTGCCCATCAATTGCCGCCACTGTACCCATCAATTGGTCCCACTGTGCACCATCAAACGCAGCCACTATGCCATATCAAATGCTGCCAGTGTGCCCCCTGCTGGCCCGCCATCTGCACTTACCTGTCTCGGTGGGACAGCTCCTCAATGTCTTCTCCCGTCCTCTCCACCCATTCTCTGCTATGATTGGATGCCTGGCATCCAAATCACAGCACCTGTCGTTTCAGCCAATCAGGTGGCAGGAGAGAGGGGGCTACGCCTATGCGCCCTTAATGCGCGGGCCGCCACTGCTAATACGCCTATTTCTCAAAGACAACCTCTGGATATGATGCTTAGCTCGTGCACTCATCTTCTTTGGTCGATTATGGGGAGGCCTGTTCTGAGTGGAACCTGTCCTGTTAAACTGCTGTATGGTCTTGGCCACTGTGCTGCCGCTCAGTTTCAGAGTCTTGGCAATCTTCTTATAGCCTAGGCCACAGGTGTCAAACTGACGGCCCTTCAGCTGTTGCAGAACTACAAGTCCCATGAGGCATTGCCAGGATGATAGTTACAAGCATGACTCCCACAGGCAGAGGCATGATGGGACTAGTTTTACAACAGCTGGAGAGCAACCAGTTTGACACCCCTGGCCTAGACCATCTTTATGTAGAGCAAGAATTATTTTTTTCAGATCCTCAGAGAGTTCTTTGCCATGAGGTGCCATGTTGAACTTCCAGTGACCAGTATGAGAGAGTGAGAGTGATAACACCAAATTTAACAAACCTGCTCCCCATTTACACCTGAGACCTTGTAGCACTAATGAGTCACATGACACTGGGGAGGGAAAATGGCTAATTGGGCCCAATTTGGACATTTTCACTTAGGAGTGTACTCACTTTTGCTGCCAGCGGTTTAGACAATAATGGCTGTGTGTTGAGTTATTTTGAGGGGACAGTATATTTACACTGTTATACAAGCTGTACAGTCACTACTTTACATTGTAGCAAAGTATAATTTCTTCAGTTTTGGGGTGTACTCACTTTTGTGAGATACTGTGTATTTCTTCGGAAGCTGTCCTACTATAGATAAGGATTAAGTATTTTCATCTTGATTTCAATCCATAGGCCCTAGACACTGGTGTGAAGGGATAATTTGTGTTCACATAAGCAGTGAGAGGTAGAGCCTATATCCATATATTTTTTCTGGGTTTATAGCATTTGATATTTTGTGGAAGGCTCCCCTCACCAACGTAGAATAGGTTGTGCGGGTTTTTCGCAAGAATGGACAGGGCTCATTACATTGCTTGAAATAAAAGTGCACAGGACAGGTGTGTACAGGACAACACTGGATACCTGGCAGGATCAATAGGTTACTTTGTGAGCTTCTCAGACAGATATAACAAAACTCTTTTAATTCAGAATAAAACAGTTTCTGAAGACTGTTTTTAAAATTCAGCAAAGGTATTTTAAATGACTGTATACATTACATACCATAAATATCAAAAGAATATTACATTCTGTAAGATTAACATTTATTTTGTCATCAGTGGAATTGACATTGCTAAAAGACTCCTAGCATTTACTGTTCACCTCCATCAGTACAGGAGTGAGCTCTTTCCCTGATTCAAACCCCCTCACATGCGCTTTCTCTCCCCTCACACAGGGGTGCTGAGCTCAGCATTTGAGATCTCACTTTACCGCTGTGATGGTTAAGGTAAACAGTAGGAGCCAGTTGTCCCTTAGCGATTTCCTAGCAACAAGACAGGATCGAATGGTGCGATGAAAAGATTTTTTCAGTCAGGCTTCAAGAGGTATGCAAATGGCCTACAGTGCCCTACACCTATAGTAGGGGCATTATATGCTCAAACATGCACAGTTGTTTTAATCTACAGGCACCCCTTAACTAAATAGGCAGTTTTTTTTTTTTTTTTGTAAAGGGGAGTTAACTCTTTAAAGTTGATGTAGACCCTAACTGAATGACATTTAGTTTGCGAAAACACTGTGTTATATTAACAACTGGTATTAAAAAAAAAAAAAGAAAAGTGGCGACAACCCCTTAAATAGTACACTCTTTGACGCAGCACTAGCCCAAAAGAAGGGTTATTATTTTGGGCTATATCTAACAATAAAGAATCAGTAAAAGATGGTACTGAGGTCAGGCGCTACCTATATTATAGGTGAAAGAGTAATGATAATTAAGGTATAACACCTAGTAGGGCATGGTGGTAGTGGGAGTCCTAGTAAGTGTTATATGAACCACTACAATGAACACCCAATTCACTCTAATTGTATAATAAGGTACCAATTAGGTTATAAAGTGCTGAGTGGCCCAATATGGTTCAACTCAATAGTTGATCTCTTAGATCAAAAACATGAGGAGATGAGTATGTGTCAATTCCCTCACCCAAAATGTGAAAGCAGTACGAATAAACAAGTGAAAAAAGGGGTTGATTAAAGATAAAAAAATAAAAAATACATAAGTGAATAATATAATTGTTAGTGTCTACGTCCGAGTGCACAGCGTATAGCAGTATGTCGACACAGTGCTAAGTGACGTGCACAATTAATGAAAAATATATCGTATTTAACAGTGATATTGTATAAATGAACCACCATATATAAAGAGGGTGACCCACTCAGTTATACGTGACAGACAATAAAAAATATATAGACTATTTTAAAACGGTAAATAAAATTATCAATTGCAAGTTCATTAAAAATCCTATCACCATTTAGCAGCGCTCATCTGGGTGATCTTTATCACCTGAAATAGTTATATAAATGCACACAGGTGTTTAAAAACCGCATATATATATAAAATCAACAATATTGTGCTGTGGGGATCAAAAAAACCCGCTTTTCACAGGCTATCTGTTATAAGAATAATATCTCAATATAAATCAGAATAGAGTCCATGGGACAAGTGAAGATAAGTGAAGGTAGGGATGTTATCTGCTTATTCAGCTTCCACCAATTTGCTTCACCCGTGCGTGTTCCACACTCCCCTCTGGGGTTTAAACTCACCGCAATCTTTAATAATGTCAGCATTGAGTCCTGATCTCCCAGGATGTGTGGTCACTCTCTTTATAAATCGTCTCCACCCGTCATCAATGGTCCGCCAATGTGTTTGGATATGTAAAAGGGGTAAAAAGATCCAAATAGTCCAGTACGTCTTAAACAGACTTTATTACTTATTTAAAAAACAATTTTCCATTTTGCACAATAAAAGTTTAACACTTGTTCTCCTTATCTGTCTCGCTGCAAATGAGGCCAATCACTGGTTGTCTTTACACTATGGTTGTTTAAAGTGCATTTGCCAGGAAAGTAAGCCGGTGGTGAGAGAGAGAAATGAATGCTCTCACTGTTCAAAATCTCAAAAAGACCTTCCGGTTTGTAATAGCCTCCTCGTGGAGCGCAGGGAGTAGATACGTCACTTCCGGTCGTCGTGTCGACACGACGACCGGAAGTGACGTATCTACTCCCTGCGCTCCACGAGGAGGCTATTACAAACCGGAAGGTCTTTTTGAGATTTTGAACAGTGAGAGCATTCATTTCTCTCTCTCACCACCGGCTTACTTTCCTGGCAAATGCACTTTAAACAACCATAGTGTAAAGACAACCAGTGATTGGCCTCATTTGCAGCGAGACAGATAAGGAGAACAAGTGTTAAACTTTTATTGTGCAAAATGGAAAATTGTTTTTTAAATAAGTAATAAAGTCTGTTTAAGACGTACTGGACTATTTGGATCTTTTTACCCCTTTTACATATCCAAACACATTGGCGGACCATTGATGACGGGTGGAGACGATTTATAAAGAGAGTGACCACACATCCTGGGAGATCAGGACTCAATGCTGACATTATTAAAGATTGCGGTGAGTTTAAACCCCAGAGGGGAGTGTGGAACACGCACGGGTGAAGCAAATTGGTGGAAGCTGAATAAGCAGATAACATCCCTACCTTCACTTATCTTCACTTGTCCCATGGACTCTATTCTGATTTATATTGAGATATTATTCTTATAACAGATAGCCTGTGAAAAGCGGGTTTTTTTGATCCCCACAGCACAATATTGTTGATTTTATATATATATGCGGTTTTTAAACACCTGTGTGCATTTATATAACTATTTCAGGTGATAAAGATCACCCAGATGAGCGCTGCTAAATGGTGATAGGATTTTTAATGAACTTGCAATTGATAATTTTATTTACCGTTTTAAAATAGTCTATATGTCTTTTTGATAAGCGGCTGCTACAGGGCAACCTACATTATTTTAATTACTGCCTGCTTGGGGGATTTATACCATTCTTTTGCGCCGAGATAAAGGAGAAAAGATGTATTGAGGCGCCTAACATCAATTTTCCTTTTTGTTTTGAATAATAAAAAATATATATATATTTTTATTCATAACTTTAGTGACAGTATATTCCTTTGTGGCCTAATTGACAGTCCATATGTATACACTACTCAGTGTTATAAAGATCATAAACAGTATCCTTTAGGAATGAGCGTAGTAAGACCCAGTCAAGCGTCTAAGTGCATATGCTTGATATAACCAAAAATTGCATAAACAAATGTATCATAATGCAGCATCAAAATCTTATATAAAACCCGGAGTATGGATATTAGGGGTATCAAAAAATGATAATATGTATCCCTATACTCCACGTGTAATAAATGATTATGACCAAATGTAAGGGTTAACATATAAACTGAATCACAGATACACAGTATATAAGCTAGGGAGTACAGCACATGCACTAATGTGATTTAAAAAGTTCAAAATAAGGGGTCCCCAAACAAGAGGGTTGTGGTGACTAAATGGTGCTCATAGGACAGTTCTTCACGTGACTTCGGTGCTCCCCCTCCGGGTTTCACACTCACCAGATGCCTGCACCCCTACAGGGGCAACAAGCCTGTAGCACACACCGTACCGCAATCGATCATCGATCAGGTCTTAGGTCCAAATCTTATTCCTCCTCTGCTGGGGTCGTTGTGGGGGCACTCGGGTGGTGCAGCATAGAATAGATGTCCTCATAGAGGGAAGAGCAAAAAAGACCCCATAGTGCAGTATTTTTTCAGATAAAAATTTTTTTTGATTTATTAAAAAAATAATGATAATATTGGACAGTAACAAAAGTTCTGTGCAAAAAAATTTGTATATATATATACCAAAAGAATAAAAATAAAAATTGGGAATAAAAAGTGTAGCCAGTCAGCCATACTGCTTGCCAAAATCGAGGGGATATTAAGCAAGTAAAAGATCCCGTTTTGTAGGGCTTAATGGCACAACACTAGCGTCCTGCGAGAGGAAGCGATCAGCTGTGATCGGAGCGGCTTGCGCTCCACCTGCGTGTCAACAGCTCGTGCTTCCTGAGAGGGGACGTGATGGCGTAGTTGCGTAGTTACGTCGGACGCGTTTCGTCATGTGATGTCCTCCGTCGCTGAGGACGTCACCTGACGAAACGCGTCCGACGTAACTACGCAACTACGCCATCACGTACCCTCTCAGGAAGCACGAGCTGTTGACACGCAGGTGGAGCGCAAGCCGCTCCGATCACAGCTGATCGCTTCCTCTCGCAGGACGCTAGTGTTGTGCCATTAAGCCCTACAAAACGGGATCTTTTACTTGCTTAATATCCCCTCGATTTTGGCAAGCAGTATGGCTGACTGGCTACACTTTTTATTCCCAATTTTTATTTTTATTCTTTTGGTATATATATATACAAATTTTTTTGCACAGAACTTTTGTTACTGTCCAATATTATCATTATTTTTTTAATAAATCAAAAAAAATTTTTATCTGAAAAAATACTGCACTATGGGGTCTTTTTTGCTCTTCCCTCTATGAGGACATCTATTCTATGCTGCACCACCCGAGTGCCCCCACAACGACCCCAGCAGAGGAGGAATAAGATTTGGACCTAAGACCTGATCGATGATCGATTGCGGTACGGTGTGTGCTACAGGCTTGTTGCCCCTGTAGGGGTGCAGGCATCTGGTGAGTGTGAAACCCGGAGGGGGAGCACCGAAGTCACGTGAAGAACTGTCCTATGAGCACCATTTAGTCACCACAACCCTCTTGTTTGGGGACCCCTTATTTTGAACTTTTTAAATCACATTAGTGCATGTGCTGTACTCCCTAGCTTATATACTGTGTATCTGTGATTCGGTTTATATGTTAACCCTTACATTTGGTCATAATCATTTATTACACGTGGAGTATAGGGATACATATTATCATTTTTTGATACCCCTAATATCCATACTCCGGGTTTTATATAAGATTTTGATGCTGCATTATGATACATTTGTTTATGCAATTTTTGGTTATATCAAGCATATGCACTTAGACGCTTGACTGGGTCTTACTACGCTCATTCCTAAAGGATACTGTTTATGATCTTTATAACACTGAGTAGTGTATACATATGGACTGTCAATTAGGCCACAAAGGAATATACTGTCACTAAAGTTATGAATAAAAATATATATATATTTTTTATTGTCTGTCACGTATAACTGAGTGGGTCACCCTCTTTATATATGGTGGTTCATTTATACAATATCACTGTTAAATACGATATATTTTTCATTAATTGTGCACGTCACTTAGCACTGTGTCGACATACTGCTATACGCTGTGCACTCGGACGTAGACACTAACAATTATATTATTCACTTATGTATTTTTTATTTTTTTATCTTTAATCAACCCCTTTTTTCACTTGTTTATTCGT
This sequence comes from Lithobates sylvaticus, assembly GCA_028564925.1. NCBI lineage: Eukaryota > Metazoa > Chordata > Amphibia > Anura > Ranidae > Lithobates > Lithobates sylvaticus. The sequence continues at coordinate 406,902,121 of CM053030.1, forward strand.
ACTGCTTTCACATTTTGGGTGAGGGAATTGACACATACTCATCTCCTCATGTTTTTGATCTAAGAGATCAACTATTGAGTTGAACCATATTGGGCCACTCAGCACTTTATAACCTAATTGGTACCTTATTATACAATTAGAGTGAATTGGGTGTTCATTGTAGTGGTTCATATAACACTTACTAGGACTCCCACTACCACCATGCCCTACTAGGTGTTATACCTTAATTATCATTACTCTTTCACCTATAATATAGGTAGCGCCTGACCTCAGTACCATCTTTTACTATCTTTCAAGTATTAGGGGTTCACTCCAAGGATAGCCCCTACTCTTTCCCCTGAGGTGGCTGCAACCCAGATATATTACACCTAAGCGCGGCGTACCTCACATATATAATAAAGAATCAGTGTTCAGTTCTTTAAGTCTCTTCAAAGAGGGCATCATAATCCTTTAACCACTTGAATACCAGTCTGTAATGTCTCTTTATTACCAGACCATTTTTCATTTTTTAGAGCTGTAATAACTTGACTTACAATTACTCTACAACACCCTGCCCAAATAAATGTTATATCATTTTTTTAGACAGATAGAGCTTTCTTTTGGTGGTATTTAGTAACCACAATGTTTTTCATTTTTTGATTATAAAATGAAAAAAGACCAAAGACCCTTGCTTTCTGAAGATCCAGGGCTAAAGACTGCCAATTTTAATTGCCACCTAGCAACCTTTGCTAATTGCTTAGTTCAGAGGTACCACCCAGGGGTATCACCCAGTACTCTCTGGGTGCACCTGTAGTAGTAATAATATCCTCATTCACAACACAGGTAATGTTTATATTTACTGTCTGCTACTGATCTTGCTGGTTTATGTGCTAATTAGAATCTAGTGGTACAGAAATGCTTTGGCATAGTTACTACACTGTCTAAAAGGCTAACAGACCCACTGTGGAGATATGTAAACTGGCTTCATAGAGAGCCGGTCAAAATCTTCTGTTATTGCGAATTGGATGGGGAGGATCCCCCATCCAATTCGCAATGGTGTAAACCCAGCCTCAGTCTTCTTTTTGAATGTTTATTTATGCTCAAACAGCTATTTACTTCCACCAAAGCCAATACATTGAGTTCCTTTACCACAAAATAGTCTCCTGGCAGTAAGCTAATACCATGAAATTAACAGGAGGCTATTTAATGGTAAAGGAACTCAATGTATTGGCATGGGTTGAAGTAAATAGCTGTTATCTATGCATTTAAATGTTTACACTATTTTTATCCATGCATTTATACCTGGAACATACCAATAAATATGGCAACCATGCCTACTACACTTGTTTTCACACAAACCTTTCAATCGGGATTCACATATTTTTGTACTTTAATCTGTAGTGCCAAGCCGAAAGAAGCCGCTTGGATTCTTGGGTTCTCTGTTCTGCAAGTCAACTCTGATAACACCCTCGACCCCTCTGGCACACTTAGTTGAATAGAAATCAACACAAACACTTAAAGAGTCATTGACAAAAACATATTGATCGGTGGTTCTCAGCCCATGCAATGTATGCATGTGTGTAATGTATAATTCAACTAGGATCAGAACTTTTTTTAACCACACCCAAATTTCAGTGCAATAAAACCTATGTCTGCTTTGCACCATGGTATGCTGTGCACATGCTGCATTTTATTTTTGCACTCATGTGGCATTTGTGAGGTCAGGCACTGATGTTGGACACGAAGACCTGGCTCGCAGTCTCTGCTTTAATTCATCCCAAAGGTGTTCTATCGGGTTGAGGTCTAGGACTCTGTGCAGGCCAGTCAAGTACCTCCACCCCAAACTGACTCATCCATGTCCTTATGGACCTTGCTTTGTGCGCTGGTGCGCAGTCATGTTGGAACAGGAAGGAGCCATCCTCAAACTGTTCCCACAACATTGGGAGCATAAAATTGTCCAAAATGTCTTGGGATGCTGGCGCCTTAAGAGTTCCCTTCACTGGAACTAGGGGCCAAGCCCAACGCCTGAAAATAAAACCCCACAATATGATCCCCCTTTACAAAATGATTTGGACAAGTGCACAAAGCAAGGTCCATAAAGACATAGATGAGCGAGTTATGGGTGGAGGAACTTAACTGGCCTGCACAGTCCTGACCTCAACACGATAGAACACTTTTGGGATGAGTGAAGACTGCTAGCCAGGCCTTCTCGCCCAACATCAGTGTGTGTGTGCCCTTTGGGGAAGATTATTTTCACTTTATGTCTAGACACAACAGGAAAAGAGAGATGATCTCCAACCAAAGGTAGGGAATCCTCTCAGACAGTTGTTGCTGGAATAAGTGACCCTATTGGAAGATATCTCTTCATCCTGTTCCAGTGAAAACTCAAAATGTAGATTTTCACTTGCTTACAGTCCTAAAACTCCGGGGTGGGGACACAGCTAGCAAAAAAAACCTAACAGAGATTTGAACCCTTACCTACTTTATCCAAAATAAACAAGTGGCTTTAGATATACTTTACCAAAATGGCTGCAGTGTATGAAGAAGACATGCATGATTTCACCTTAACACTGTTATAGTTCTTTTAGATAGAACAATACACTTTATTATGATTATCAATGATAATTAAATAATATCTATGGTCACAATTTAAAATCACATATTCGTTTGACCATTTTATTATTTCTAGCCTATTCCTATTAACCTGCATGTTCTCGAAATGTTTTAAGTTACTTTGTGAAGATCCCAACACATTTACTTCTTTGAATTCTGTGATACATTTTCACTATGCCCTGTGAGTAAGCACAGTTGTGTCAAATATTTTACAGAGCCTGCCTTCTGAACTACACAGGTGATAAGGAGGATTTTCAGGAGGCAGTGTCAGTACAGAATCACTGCTTGCAGGCAGCAAGATACCATGGGATATGTAGTCTTTAGGAATTGAAAGTAAACAACAGAGGAGAAGCTGCAAAGCATGCAGGGAACTCAGGAAGTTGTGGAAAGAGATAGCCAGTAGACAGGCAGAACTCACAACATGAAAGGAGATTTTTCAAGTAAGATTATATTGGATTGTCAAAAATAACTATTGTTTTTATTGGTTCTACAATGCTGATGTTATAAAAGGAAAGTGCATGCTGTCACCATAGGTTCCCTTTAAATGTTTTTCTGTGATTTTTGCAATCTTACAATCCTGTAAATGTAAATAGGAATACAATTTAATAACGGCCTAAGATGTTATAGTGCACCTGACAAATACCTTTTAGCTTGCTACTGTTTTACAGATACTGTAAGCACAGTTTTAGTAGAATAAGGAAGTGTTAGTCCCCTCACTATGTTTATACTGCTGTGCCCCAAGTTTAAATATTCCTCACGCTTCCTGTGCTGTTATTGTTTTTTTTTTTATATTGTGATAATATTGCAAATGTAAAATCGCTAACTGTATTTAAATGAGGCAGTATTTTTCCATTTTGCTACTAGTTTACTATACATTGTGGCTGCCCCTTAACATGTAAACTCTATGGTATCAGATGAGATTAAATTATCAGAGAATAGAACTAGCTTTGTTCAGCCTTCATAACAGTAGTTAAAGGATGTAAGCCTTATGCCGCGTACACATGACCGGACTTTCCGGCAGACTAGGTCCAACGGTCTTCCCGACCGACTTTCGACTGAGTTTCGACAGACTTCCAAATGAACGGACTTGCCCACACACGAACCGACTAAGTGCGTTCCAAAGTCCGTTTGTTTTGAACATGATGACGTAAGACGGGACTACAAAAGGAAGTTCAGTAGCCAGTAGCCAATAGCTGCCCTTGCGTCGTATTTGGTCCATCGGACCAGCATACAGACGAACAGATTTCCCGATAGGAATTGAGTCCATGGATGGGGGATGGGATCTCCAACACACATTCTTCCTCAGCTGTGCATATTTCCTCATGAGATTGCACAGAAGGGGGTGTGTCACTTCCATCCACTCAGGTCTCAGACTATACTCAACTCTCCTCACAGTTGTGCTATGTGTGACATCAGATCCCTACCCGCCTCTGGAAGTTCAGAAAAAAACTGTACTAATACTGGACTGTAAATGGATGTAGAGAAGAGAAGGCTGCACATAAACAGGTACAACTTATGTAAGAGGATTTCTTTCATCTCTGTTAATCATTTGAGGCTAGTCACTTCACTGGGAATATGTAAAGGTTTTGCCAACCACTTTAAGACTTTATGTACACCACAGCTTCTAAGCTCAACTCCATAAAAGCCCATGTGCACATACGCTTTTACCGGAGTTCAGGAGTTGTCACAGTTAGGAGAGCTTCAACCTCCCTCTCTTGAACACGGAAGAATCACAGCATTTTGCCGTGTTTTGTGTTTTCCCTGAGCCGGCAGTCAAATTAGGCTATGTGTACATGAAGCCTAAGTAGAACCATGACCTCCCATTAACCACTTCAGCCCCGGACCAATTGGCAGCCAAAGGACCAGGCCCCTTTTTGCAATTCGGCACTGCGTCGCTTTAACTAACAATTGCGCGGTCATGCGACGTGGCTCCAAAACAAAATTGGCGTCCTTTTTTTCCCACAAATAGAGCTTTCTTTTGGTGGTATTTGATCGCCCCTGCGGTTTTTATTTTTGCGCTATAAACAAAAATAGAGCGACGATTTTGAAAAAAATATTTTTTTACTTTTTGCTATAATAAATATCCCCAAAAAATATATAAAAAAACTTTTTTTTTCCTCAGTTTAGGCCGATACGTATTCTTCTACATATTTTTGGTAAAAAAAATCGCAATTAGCGATTATTGATTAGGTTGCGCAAAAGTTATAGCGTTTACAAAATAGGGGATAGTTTTATAGCATTTTTATTAATATTTTTTTTTTTATTAGTAATGGCGGCGATCAGCGATTTTTATTGTGACTGCGACATTTTGGCGGACACATCGGACATTTTTGACACATTTTTGGGACATTTGTAATTTATACAGCAATCACTGCTATTTAAATAGCACTGATTCCTATGTAAATGACAGTTGTAGTTAGGGGGTTAACCACTAGGGGGCGGGGAGGAGTCAGTGTGACGTGTTGTGTTTTTTTTTACAGTAGGGGGGCGTGGCTGTACGTCTGACGTCATTGATCGGCGTTCCCGATGACAGGGAACCGCCGATCACTGACAGTCAGTGTAGGAAGCGCGGGGAGAGGTTTGTTTACATAGACCACTCCCCGTTCTTCAGCTCCGTAACCCGATCGCGGGATACCAGCGGCGATCGGGTCCGCTGGTCCCGCGGCCGTGGTCACGGAGCTCCCGACCGGGTCGCGCGCACGCCCCCCGGGCAGGCAAATTAAAGGGGACGTACCCGTACGTGCTTTTGCCTGCCCGTGCCATTCTGTTGACGTATATCTACATGAGGCGGTCGGGAAGCGGTTAAAACATATATGTATTGTACAGGACGCCAAGGTTGGGTCCTGGACGGGTGCTATATAGCACCAGTATTTGGGCTGTGGTCCCTTTAAAGGAGTCGCAGCGTTGCTCAGGGGGTCACCCAAAATGGGTGAGGGGTTCCGGGAGTAGCCGAGCAGGAGAGGACTGACTCGCAGTCCTCTCTAGGTTAATAATAGTTATTTGGGACCCGGAATTTGGGAGGCTCTGAAGAGATATTCAGGTGGGAAAAGAGCCTCCCTCCCTGACCACAATGATTCAGCGCACAGGGGGTTAAGGGCCTCCAGGAAGACAGCTCATAAGACAGGAAGTAGGGAAGAGTTGTTGGTGTGAGGAGGAGTAGGTGATTACACCTGTTGGTTGAGCTGTGTGGATGTCTGGAGGCTGCTAAAAGAACCTGCTGCAAAACTGTATGTGTTTTCCTTAACTTTGTTTTTGTGCTGAAGATAAGCTGATTTTCTGTTATGCTGAAGATAAGCGGACTTTGTTTTTGTACTTTACCTGTGCGCTGAAGAAAGCCTTATTTTGATTTTTCTTACAAATAAATGTCTTTTATTATAAAACTGACGGTTTATGCACTTAATCCCGTGGAGCTATTGTCCCCAAAGTTCACAACTGGTGTCTTGGATGCTGGCAAAAGTGCATTTGCAGCCGCAAAAACCGTTTAAAACTAAACTGACATTTAAAGAGACAGTGTACAAATGGCATGTCGTGGGTGAAGTCAGCTCAGACGCTGCAAACAGCAGGTAAAGGCATGGAGGAGGTCATCAGGGCTTTGGCGCAAGCCACCGTGACCCAGCAGCAAGCTTCAGCAGATGCAAACCGTCGCCATGAGGAAGCGATGGCTCAGCAGCAGCAGGCCCTGGCACAGGCTATAGCTGCACAGCAGGAAAACACACGGTTGCTAGCCGCCCAGTTTACTGCTCAGCAGGAGTCCACTCAAACACAGGTGACTGCCTTACAGGAGGCAGTGCAGCGGCTGGCTCAGGGACGAGAACAATCGGTCGTGGCCGTTGGCAACCAAGTGTCTGTGAGAGCCAGCCATTTCTTACAAAAACTGACACCCAGCAATGACGTAGAGGCCTTTCTCACCACCTTTGAGAGGATAGCGGAGAGAGAGGGGTGGCCCCGTGACCAATGGGCCGGCATTATCTCTCCTTTTCTCACCGGTGACCCGCAAAAGGCCTACTTTGACCTCCCAACTGAACATATCAGCAACTATGAGCATCTGAAGACAGAGATCCTGGCCCGCCTAGGAGTGACCATGGCTGTCCGGGCTCAGAGGGTGCATCGCTGGCGGTACAAACCTGAACGACCACCCAGGTCCCAAATGCATGAACTGATACAGCTGGTTAAAAAATGGCTGCAGCCAGAAAAACTGTCAGGCCCACAAATGGTGGAACGGGTGGTGATGGACTGGTACCTGCGGTCCCTGCCAGATGACCTACAGCGCTGGGTAAGCCATGGAGACCCTGCAACCGCTGACCAGCTGGTTGAGTTGGTTGAAAGGTACACCGTGGTGGAGGACCTGCTGGGGCCTGCCAAACGTCGGGAACCCACACCAAGGGCAACAAGACCGGCCACAGCACCTAGGAGAGAAGCCCTGCTAGACATTGGAACCCGCAACCCTGCACCATCTTCTGCAGAACCTCGAAGGTTGGTTCCTGTCCCTAGGATGGGAGGCCTACAGTGTTGGCGATGTCGGTCCTGGGGGCATACCCGGGCACAATGCCCACTTCAGGAGGAGCCGATGGATTGCGGGACTGGTCGGAGAAGCTCCTTCTATGTGCAAAGAGCGTGTACCACTCATCTTGATCTGGCTGAAGGACGGTTCGAGTGTGAAGTGTGGGTGAACCACCTTCCTGCCAGGGCCCTACTAGACTCCGGTAGCATGGTAACACTGGTACATGCCAGGGTGATTGGGAGACTTGGCCCCGTAAATAAAACTCTGAGCGTAGTGTGTATCCATGGGGATACCAGGGAGTACCCCCTGGTTCCTGTGACGGTTTCTTATGGACGTACCTCAGTGACACAAGAGGTTGGGGTAGTAAATAGTTTAATACATGATATTATAGTGGGGCGGGACTGTCCGCTATTCCTCGAACTGTGGAACCAGGCACAGATGGGGCTTCCAGGAGAACTGGGGACACTGGGCCTGGAAGAGATGGAGTCTGAGGGGTCTAGGTCTGAAACCCCCACAAAACACCCCTCTAAAACAGAGATACCTGTCACTAATAAGGATATTGCAGAGAATGTTAATTTGAATGACAATGTTTCTGTTTCAGGCCTCAATACCGAGTTGACTTCTGAGGGGGGGGGGAAGCCTTCCCATTACAGGTTATGCTGGGGGAGGATGATGAGGAGCTCTCCCCGTTGCAGTTCCCAGTTGAGGAGGGTGAAGGGGAAACATCCTCAAGGTCAGTGCATCCAGACCTGGACGTACCCAGGGGTGCGTTTGGCACCGCCCAGTTGCAGGATCCTACCTTGGTCAATGCTCGAGAGCAGGTTTCTGTTGTTGATGGGGTCCCACAAATACCAGGGGCAGATCAAAGGTTCCCTCATTTCGCATTAAAGGGGGATTTGGTTTATCGAGTGGCTGAAAGCCGAGAGGAAACTGTAGAGCAGTTACTGGTTCCCCAACCATATAGGCGGATGCTACTTGACCTAGCCCACAATGACGCACTGGGAGGACACTTGGGGGCAGAGAAAACGGAGGCCAGGATAACCGACCGGTTTTACTGGCCAGGGGTGAAGGCCGAGGTTAAAAGATATTGTGCATCTTGTCCCATTTGCCAGTTAACTGCCCCAGGGCCACACTATAGAAGCCCTCTGGTACCCTTGCCGATTATTGAGGTTCCGTTTGAGCGGATCGCCATGGATCTCGTGGGACCCCTGGTAAAGTCGGCAAGGGGGCACCAATATATATTAGTCATCCTAGACTACGCAACCAGGTATCCAGAAGCAGTTCCTTTGAGGAAAGCTTCCTCTAAGGCCATTGCCAAGGAGTTATTCCAAATGTTTTCACGAACTGGATTCCCCAGGGAGATACTTACGGACCAGGGCACCCCTTTTATGTCAAAGGTGATGGCGGACTTGTGCAGACTATGAGACCTGAGTGGATGGAAGTGACACACCCCCTTCTACGCAATCTCATGAGGAAACATGCACAGCTGAGGAAGAATGTGTGTTGGAGCTCCCATACCCCATCCACGGACTCAATTCCTATCGGGAAAACCGTTTGTCTGTATGCTGGTCCGATGGACCAAATATGACGCAAGGGCAGCTATTGGCTACTGGCTATTGAACTTCCTTTTTTAGTCCCATCTTACGTCATCACGTTCAAAACAAATGGACTTTCAACTGACTTAGTCCGTTCGTGTGTGGGCAAGTCCGTTCGTTCGGAAGTCCATCAGAGCTCAGTCGAAAGTCCGTCGGGAAGACCGTTGGACCTAGTCTGCCGGAAAGTCCAGTCGTGTGTACGCGGCATAAGGCTTACATCCTTTAAGTACTGTTATGAAGGCTGAACAAAGCTATTACTATTCTCTGATCATTTAATCTCATCTGATACCATAGAGTTTACATGTTAAGGGGCAGCCACAATGTATAGTAAACTAGTAGCAAAATGGAAAAATACTGCCTCATTTAAATACAGTTAGCGATTTTACATTTGCAATATTATCACAATATAAAAAAAACAAGAACAGCACAGGAAGAGTGAGGAATATTTCAACTTGGGGCACAACAGTATAAACATAGTGAGGGGTCTAACACTTCCTTATTCTACTAAAACAGTGCTTACAGTATCTGTAAAACAGTAGCAAGCTAAAAGGTATCTGTCAGGTGCACTATAACATCTTAGGCCGTTATTAAATTGTATTCCTATTTACATTTACAGGATTGTAAGATTGCAAAAATTCACAGAAAAACATTTAAAGGGAACCTATGGTGACAGCATGCACTTTCCTTGTATAACATCAGCATTGTAGAACCAATAAAAACAATAGTTATTTTTGACAATCCAATATAATCTTACTTGAAAAATCTCCTTTCATGTTGTGAGTGCTGCCTGTCTGCTGGGCATCTCTTTCCACAACTTCCTGAGTTCTCTGCATGCTTTGCAGCTTCTCCTCTGTTGTTTACTTTCAATTCCTAAAGACTACATATCCCATGGTATCTTGCTGCCTGCAAGCAGTGATTCTGTACTGACACTGCCTCCTGAAAATCCTCCTTATCACCTGTGTAGTTCAGAAGGCAGGGTCTGTGAAATATGTGACACAACAGTGCTTACTCACAGAGCATAGTGAAAATTTATCACAGAATTCAAAGAAGTAAATGTGTTGGGATCTTCACAAAGTAACTTAAAACATTTCAAGAACATGCAGGTTAATAGGAATAGGCTAGAAATAATAAAATGACTATGTTCAAACAAACATGTGATTTTAAATTGTGACCATAGATATTATTTAAGTATCATTGATAATCATAATAAAGTGCATTGCTCTACCTAAAAGAACTATAACAGTGTTAAAGTGAAATCATGCATGTCTTCTTCATACACTGCAGCCATTTTGGTAAAGTATACATTTTGAGTTTTCACTGGAACAAGATGAAGGGATATCTTCCAATAGGGTCACTTATTCCTGCAACAACTGTCTTTTTTATTTTCTCTTCTTTCTTTTTTTTCTATTTTTATTTTTGTTTGTGCCCTTTTCATATATACCCTCTGGGGAGGGACGATTGATGGTGGAGACTAGAGTGTCTTGGACTACAGTTTATTTATTTTTTTGGTACCATGAGGCTGTGTTTTGTCCATGCTCCTGTTGAGTGTACCAAATAATGTAGCACACTATCCTCTGTTAGGCCCCTTTCACACTGGGGCGGTTTTCAGGCGGTACAGCGCTAAAAATAGCGCCTGTACACCGCCTGAAAAAAACCGGCCCCATTCACTCCAGTGTGAAAGCCGGCGGGCTTTCACACTGGAGCGGTGCGCTAGCAGGACGGTAAAAAAAGTCCTGCTAGCTGCATCTTTGGAGCGGTGTAGGAGCGGTGTATTTACCGCTCCTATACCGCTCGTTCCCATTGAAATCAATGGGAAACCGCGGGGATACCGCCCGCAAACCGCCGCTGCAGCTTTTGCGGCCGCTAGCGGGGGTTAAAACCACCCCGCTAGCGGCTGCATACCGCGGGTAAAACGAAGGTAAAGCAGCGCTAAATATAGCGCTGCTTTACCGTCGCCGCCCCGCACCGCCCCAGTGTGAAAGGGGCTTTATAGATATGTTCCTGTATTGGTTCAGAGTCTTCTGGTTCCCGAGGGATGTTTACGTGTTATATTTTACATGTTATATATTACGCATACCTTTTTACTATACTAGAAAAGATTATAGTATGTTTTATTGCTTCTTTTTGATATATACATACTATTTTTTGTATTGGAATTATATATGGAAATGCTATTAATAAAGTTAGATTGAACTAAGATAACATTGGGGTGTCTACTTTCCAAAAAAAGGAAATTTGTGCGTGTTTTTTTTTTTTACTATTCTGGCATTTTTATTTTACCAGAAAGCAAGGGTCTTTGGTCTTTTTTAATTTTATAATCAAAAAATTAAAAAAAAATTGTGGTTACTAAATACCACCAAAAGAAAGCTTTATCTGTCTAAAAAAATTATATAAAATGTATTTGGGCAGGGTGTTGCATGGTAGAGTAATTGTAAGTCAAGTTATTACAGCTCTAAAAACTGAAAAATGGTCTGGTAATAAAGGGACATTACAAACTGGTATTCAAGTGGTTAAAGGATTATGATGCCCTCTTTGATGAGACTTAAAGGACTGAACACTGATTCTTTATTGGGCTAGTGCTGTGTCAAAGAGTGTACTATTTAAGGGGTTGTCGCCACTTTTCTTTTTCTTTTTCAGTTGTTAATATAACACAGTGTTTTCGCAAAATAAATGTCATTCAGTTAGGGTCTACATCAACTTTAACCACTTCAGCCCCGGACCATTTGGCAGCCAAAGGACCAGAGGTCTTTTTTCAATTTCGCACTGCACTACTTTAACTGGTAATTGCGCGGTCATGCAATTTTGTAACCAAACGAAATTTGCGTCCTTTTCTTCCCACAAATAGAGCTTTCTTTTGATGGTATTTGATTGCCTCTGTGATTTTTTTTTTTGCGATATAAACGGAAAAAGAGCGAAAATTTTGAAAAAAAAAAAGAGATTTTCTACTTTTTGTTATAAAAAAAAATCTAATAAACTCAATTTTAGTCAAACATTTGGGCCAAAATGTATTCAGCCACATGTCTTTAGTAAAAAAAAAAAATGCCAATAAGCGTATATTTATTGGTTTGCGCAAAAGTTATAGCGTCTACAAACTAGAGTACATTTTCTGGAATTTACACCGCTTTTAATTTATGACTGCCTATTTCATTTCTTGAGGTGCTAAAATGGCAGAGAAGTACAAAACCCCCCCAAATGACCCCATTTTGGAAAGTAGACACCCCAAGCTATTTGCTGAGAGGCATGTTGAGCCCATTGAATATTTTTTTTTTTAGTCCCAAGTGATTGAATAAAGACAAAAATAAAAAAGATTTTTTTTTTTTTTCAAAAAGTTGTCACTAAATGATATATTGCTCACACATGCCATAGTTATATGTGGAATTGCACCCCAAAATACATTTTGCTGCTTCTCCTGAGTATGGGGATACCACATGTGTGGGACTTTTTGGGAGCCTAGCCGCGTACGGGGCCCCGAAACCCAAGCACCGCCTTCAGGATTTCTAAGGGTGCAAATTTTTGATTTCACTCCTCACTACCTATCACCGTTTCGAAGGCCATAAAATGCCAAAATAGCACAAAACCCCCCCAAATGACCCCATTTTGGAAAGTAGACACCCCAAGCTATTTGTTGAGAGGCATGGTGAGTATTTTACAGCTCTCATTTGTTTTTTAAAATGAAGAAAGTAAAGAAAAAAACATTTTTTTTTTTCTTTTTTTCAATTTTCAAAACTTTGTGACAAAAAGCGAGATCTGCAAAATACTCACCATACCTCTCAGCAAATAGCTTGGGGTGTCTACTTTCCAAAATGGGGTCATTTTGGGGGGTTTTATGCCATCTGGGCATTCCATGGCCTCCGAAACTGTGATTGGCAGTGAGAAGTGAAATAAAAAAATTACACCCTTAGAAAGCCTGAAGGCGGTGATTGGTTTTTGGGGTTCCGTACGCAGCTAGGCTCCCAAAAAGTCCCACACATGTGGTATCCCCGTACTCAGGAGAAGCAACAGAATGTATTTTGGGGTGTATTTCCACATATGCCCATGGCATGTTTGAGCAATATATCATTTAGTGACAACTTTTTGTAAAAAAAAATATATATATTTTTTTTTTTTCATTATTCAATCTCTTGGGACAAAAAAAAAAAAATATTTAATGGGCTCAACATTGCTCTCATCAAATAGCTTGGGGTGTCTACTTTCCAAAATGGGGTCATTTGGGGGGGGTTTGAACTGTCCTGGCATTTTATGCACAACATTTAGAAGCCTATGTCACACGTCACCCACTCTTCTAACCACTTGTAGACAAAGCCCTTTCTGACACTTTTTGTTTACATGAAAACATATTTTTTTTTTGCAAGAAAATTACGTTGAACCCCCAAACACTATATATAATGTTAAAGCAAAGGCCCTACAGATTAAAATGGTGGGTGTTGCATTTTTTTTTTTCCACACAGTATTTGCGCAGCGATTTTTTCAAACGCATTTTTTTGGAAAAAATACACTTTTTTTTATTTTAATGCACTAAAACACACTATATTGCTAAAATTTTTGATGAAATAAAAAAATATGATCTTAGGCCGAGTACATGGATACCAAACACGACATGCTTTAAAATTGCGCACAAACACGCAGTGGCGACAAACTACATACATTTTTAAAAGCCTTTAAAAGCCTTTACATGATACCACATTAGATTCACGGAGGAGGTCTACTGCTAAAATTACTGCCCTCGATCTGACCTTCGCGGTGATACCTCACATGCATGGTGCAATTGCTGTTTACATATGACGCCAGACCAACGCTTGTGTACGCCTTTGCGCAAGAGAAGGGGGGGCAGGGGTGCTTTTTTTTTTTTTTTTTGGTTTTTTTTTTATTTATTTAGCTTTTTTATTTTATTTTTAAACTGTTCCTTCCATTTTTTTTCTTTGTTATGATTTTTATTGTTATCTCAGGGAATGTAAATATCCCCTATGATAGCAATAGGCAGTGACAGGTACTCTTTTTTTGAAAAAATTGGGGTCTATTAGACCCTAGATCTTTCCTCTGCCCTCAAAGCATCTGACCACACCAAGATTGGTGTGATAAAATGCTTTCCCAATTTCCCAATGGCGCGGTTTATATCCAGGAGGGGGGACATTCCCTCCCACTGCTTGTAAAAGCAGTCTAGAGGCTAATTACCCGCTAGAATTGCTTTTACATGAAAGCCGATCACTGGCTGAAAAGAATGATACCAAGATGATACCTAAACCTGCAGGCATCATTCTGGTATAACCATTCAAAGTCCAGCAACATACTGGACATATATTGTAATCTTTTTTTTTTCATGCAGCCTCTTGGCTGAACGAAAAAAAGAGATTGATTGGTGGGTATGCCCACCATTAGAATACCTCCCTTCATCCACCCACTTCTAATGATGGGCATACATGCACCATTTATATATGCCGATGCATGGGGGCATCCTCCCGCAAAAGTTATGCCGTGTACACACGGTCGGAATTTCGACCGTATGTACGTGGCATTAGGAGCCAATCGCTCCTCCCCCCCCCCTGCTGCCCCCATGCTTCGGCATATATGCTCTTTTTTTTTAACTGTGGTGGTGAAATCACCTCCTACAGCGTTGGAGTCGCGGCTTTATGTATCGTGGGAGCAAACGCTGTTGCTGTCAAGATAAATAAATCCGCGTTGCAACTGAATGGCGCACCTGAAAACAAAAAAATGCTCAACACTAAAACACAGTAAACAAAATTACATACCTGAAAAGCAAGCATGATAAAACATGATAAAACATAATAAAACATTGCAGAATAGAATGGAGTAAAAAAAGAGCAACAATAGAGAGAGAATAGAGTGAGAGAGAGAACAATAAAACGACAACTATTTTATTTTTTTTTATTTTTTTGAGATTCACAGGTAAAAAAGCTCCTGACTGAAGCGACTGAATCAAAACGCTACCACAAAAAAAATGTTAGCGATCGCAGGGATCAGGCCTGACTCTGCGAACGCTGCAGTTATGTGTGCTTAGTGTTTTGTAAGTGACAGTGATCGATCGATACTGCACTTGGGTGGGCTGGGCTGGGCTGGGCGGAGGGGGAAAACGCAGGTGCTAGCAGGTATCTGGGCTGATCCCGCTAACAATGCGTTTTTTTTTGGAACCCTAAACTGCTGGGACGCTAGTATAGATCTGATCAGATCAGATATTGATCTGTTCAGATACTGTGCCACTAAGGGAGGTGTATGCTTTGCGCGTGGGTGTTTGCGGTACTGGCACTAACCTGGGGCGACGCAGACCTTATTTGACCCTAAAACCTAATTGATATCACCCGCCGGGCGATCAGGGGGTTAAACCGTTATTGGGTAATAAATGGCGGGTGCCCTGACAGTATAAAAAACAAGCTAACTAACCAGCGTCACCCGTAACAGTAATACAAAAAAAAACTGGTTACCTAGCGACACTAATGCAGCGATCAGAAAAACGATCGCTTAGTGACACTGGCAAAAGGGGGTGAAAGGGTTAACTAGGGGCAATCAGGGGGTTAAAACCTTTATTAGGTAATATATGGGGGTACCTGACGCTATATAAAAACCTGACGGGGAACCTAAATAACGAAATAACTAACTGGCTAACCAGCGTCACCAGTGACAGTTATACAGTGATCACTGGTGAAAGGGTTAACTCTAGGGGCAATCAGGGGGTTAAAACCTTTATTTAGGTTGTAATATGGGGGTACCTGACCTATAAACCTATTTATGAACCTATATAAACATGGCGGTTACCTAAAAAAAAAAAATGGTTACCTAGCGACACTAATGCAGCGATCAGAAAAACGATCGCTTAGTGACACTGGCAAAAGGGGGTGAAAGGGTTAACTAGGGGCAATCAGGGGGTTAACCACTTGCCGACCAAGCACGTCATATGACGTCCTTGACTTTGAGTGGTGATATCTGAATGATGCGTGCAGCTATTGGCATCATTCAGATATCATTCTTTCCGGCCGGCGATTCTGTGCACCATAAGAACGATCATAGCGGCGGTTCCGCCGCCTGATCGTTCTTATAGGCAGCGGGAGGGGACGTCCCCCCCCTCCCGCCGCCATCCGGTGCTTCTCCGGGCTCTCCCGTGCCATCGGGGGCCCGGAGAAAGAATCGCTCGCCGCCGGATGACGAGCATAGAGATTTCCGGTGACCAGATGGTCACCAGTCATCTCTATGACCGTCGGAGGCCCGGGCGCGACGTTATGACGTCACGCCCGGTACCCGGAAGTAAACAAAGCCGCGATCGCGGCTGTCAGCATGAGATCGGTAAAAAAATTTTTTACCGATCTCATGCTTTCCAGCCTGGAGGAGAGATGTGGGGTCTTATTGACCCCACATCTCTCCATAAAGAGGACCTGTCACATACATTCCTATTACAAGGGATGTTTACATTCCTTGTAATAGGAATAAAAGTGATCCAAAAAATTTTTTTTTTTAAAAAAGTGTAAAAATAAAAAAAATTAAGTAAAATAAAAATAAATAAATAAAAAAAAAAAATTAAAACGCCCCTGTCCCCTGTAGCTCGCGATCAGAAGCTAACGCACACGCAAGTCCCGCCCGCATATGTAAACGCCGCTCAAACCACACATGTGAGGTATCGCCGCGTGCGTTAGAGCGCGTGCAACAATTCTAGCACTAGACCTCCTCTGTAACTCTAAACTGGTAACCAGTAAAAAATATTAAAGCGTCGCCTATGGAGATTATTAAGTACCGAAGTTTGGCGCCATTCCACGGTTGTGCGCAATTTTAAAGCTTGACATGTTTGGTATCTATTTACTCGGCGTAACATCATCTTTCATATTATATAAAAAAATTGGGCTAACTTTACTGTTTTGTTATTTTTTAATTCATGAAACCGTTTTTTTTCCCAAAAAAAGGCGTTTGAAAAATGATTGCGCAAATACCGTGTGAGATAAAAAGTTGCAATGACCGCCATTTTATTCCCTAGGGTGTCTGCTAAAAAAAAACATACTCAATGTTTGGGGGTTCTGAGTAATTTTCTAGCAAAAAAATGATGATGTTTACATGAAGGAAAATAGGCCAAAATAGGCCCGGTAAGCAAGTAGTTAAAACCTTTATTAGGTAATATATGGGGGTACCTGACGCTATATAAAAACCTGACGGGGAACCTAAATAACGAAATAACTAACTGGCTAACCAGCGTCACCAGTGACAGTTATACAGTGATCACTGGTGAAAGGGTTAACTCTAGGGGCAATCAAGGGGTTAAAACCTTTATTTAGGTTGTAATATGGGGGTACCTGACCTATAAACCTATTTATGAACCTATATAAACATGGCGGTTACCTAAAAAAAAAAAATGGTTACCTAGCGACAGCAGTGACACTAATACAGCGGGGGTGTTTTGTGTACCTATGTGTACTGGTGTCAGTGTACTGTTGGTGCACTAACCTGTACATGTTGACAGCTCGGCGTTCCGGTCACATAGACCGGCGCACCGAGCGTGACATCACTTCCTCTGCCTGTGTTTTGATTGACACAGACAGAGGAAGCATCTGATTCGCCAGGAGCGATCGCGAGGGGGTGGCCAGAAACCACTGGCCGTCCCCTCATCCCGGATCGCTCCTGAAGCGATCCCGACCGTCCCCGCCGGCCGGGGGGGGTCCGATCGGACCCCCCACCCGCCGGAAGAATGGCACGTACAGGTACGTGATTCTGCCTGTACGTGCCATTCTGCCGACGTATATGTACATGGGGCGGTCGGGAAGTGGTTAACTTTACTCTACTCCCCTTTACAAAAAAAAAAAAAAAACCTGCCTATTTAGTTAAGGGGTGCCTGTAGATTAAAACGACTGTGCATGTTTGAGCATATAATGCCCCTACTATAGGTGTAGGGCACTGTAGGCCATTTGCATACCTCTTGAAGCCTGACTGAAAAAATCTTTTCATCGCACCATTCCAGCCTGTCTTGTTGCTAGGAAATTGCTAAGGGACAACTAGCTCCTACTGGTTACCTTAACCGTCCATCACAGTGGTGAAGTGAGATCTCAAATGCTGAGCTCAGCACCCCTGTGTGAGGGGAGAGAAAGCGCATGTGAGGGGGTTTGAATCAGAGAAAGAGCTCACTCCTGTACTGATGGAGGTGAACAGTAAATGCTAGGAGTCTTTTAGCAATGTCCATTCCACTGATGACAAAATAAATGTTAATATTACAGAATGTAATATTCTTATGGTAAGTAATGTATAATTTAAAATACCTTTGCTGAATTTTAAAAACAGTCTATAGAAACTGTTTTATTCTGAATTAAAAGAGTTTTGTTATATCTGTCTGAGAAGCTCACAAAGTTACCTATTGATCCTGCCAGGAATCCAGTGTTGTCCTGTACACACCTGTCCTGTGCACTTTTATCTCAAGCAATGTAATCAGCCCTGTCCATTCTTGCGAAAAACCCACACAACCTATTCTACTAGGTCCTAAAACTAATAACACCCTCTTTTGTTGGTGAAGGGACAAAATATCCACAAAATATCAAATGCTATAAACCCAGAAAAAATATATGGATATGGGCTCTACCTCTCACTGCTTATGTGAACACAAATTAGCCCATCACACCAGTGTCTAGGGCCTATGGATTGAAATCATGATGAAAATACCTAATCCTTATCTATAGTAGGACAGCTCCTGAAGAAATATACAGTATCTCACAAAAGTGAGTACAACCCTCACATTTTTGTAAATATTTTATTATATCTTTCATGTGACAACACTGAAGAAATTACACTTTGCTACAATGTAAAGTAGTGACTGTACAGCTTGTATAACAGTGTAAATTTACTGTCCCCTCAAAATAACTCAACACACGCCATTATTGTCTAAACCGCTGGCAGCAAAAGTGAGTACACTTCTAAGTGAAAATGTCCAAATTGGGCCCAATTAGCCATTTTCCCTCCCCAGGTCTCAGGTGTAAATGGGGAGCAGGTTTGTTAAATTTGGTGTTATCACTCTCACTCTCTCATACTGGTCACTGGAAGTTCAACATGGCACCTCATGGCAAAGAACTCTCTGAGTATCTGAAAAAAATAATTCTTGCTCTACATAAAGATGGTCTAGGCCAGGGGTGTCAAACTGGTGGCTCTCCAGCTGTTGTAAAACTAGTCCCATCATGCCTCTGCCTGTGGGAGTCATGCTTGTAACTATCATCCTGGCAATGCCTCATGGGACCTGTAGTTCCGCAACAGCTGAAGGGCCGTCAGTTTGACACCTGTGGCCTAGGCTATAAGAAGATTGCCAAGACTCTGAAACTGAGCTGCAGCACAGTGGCCAAGACCATACAGCAGTTTAACAGGACAGGTTCCCCTCAGAACAGGCCTCCCCATGATCGACCAAAGAAGTTGAGTGCACGACCTATGCATTATATCCAGAGGTTGTCTTTGGGAAATAGACGTATTAGCAGTGGCGGCCCGTGCATTAAGGGCGCATAGGCGTCGCCCCCTCTCTCCTGCCACCTGATTGGCTGAAACGACAGGTGCTGTGATTTGGATGCCAGGCGTCCAATCATAGCAGAGAATGGGTGGAGAGGACGGGAGAAGACATTGAGGAGCTGTCCCACCGAGACAGGTAAGTGCAGATGGCGGGCCACCAGGGGGCACACTGGCAGCATTTGATATGGCATAGTGGCTGCGTTTGATGGTGCACAGTGGGACCAATTGATGGGTATAGTGGTGGCAATTGATGGGCACAATGGGAGCAATTGATGGGCACAGTGGCAGCAATTGATGGGCACAGTGGCGGCAATTGATGGGCACGATGGCTGCATTTTATGGGGCACAGTGGCTGCATTTGATGGCACAGTGGCTGCGTTTAATGGCACAGTGGCGGCAATTGATGGGTAATGTGTCTAGGTTTGATGGAACAGTGTCTGCGTTTGATGGCACAGTGGCTGCGTTTGATGGCACAGTGATGGCAATTGATGGGCACAGTGGCTGCATTCGATGGACACAGTGGCTGCGTTTGGCACAGTGGTGGCAATTGATGAGCACAGTGGCTGCATTTTATGGTGCACAATGGCTGCGTTTGATGGCACAGTGGCGGCAATTGATGGGCACAGTGGCTGCGTTTGATGGGCACAGTGGCTGCGTTTGATGGCACAGTGGCGGCAATTGATGGGCACAGTGGCTGCGATTGGTCTGCATGGCTATCATCCCAGAAGGAAGCCTTTTCTAAAGATGATGCACAAGAAAGCTGGCAAACAGTTTGCTGAATACAAGCAGACTAAAGACATTGATTACTGGAACTATGTCCTGTAGTCTCCTAAGACCAAGATAAACATATTTGGTTCAGATGGTGTCAAGCGTGTGTGGTGTCAACCAGGTGAGGAGTACAAAGACAAGTGTGTCTTGCCTACAGTCAAGCATGGTGGTGGGAGTGTTATGGTCTGGGGCTGCATGAGTGCTGCCGTCACTGGGGAGTTACAGTTCATTGCGGGATCCATGAATGCCAACATGTACTGTGACATATGGAAGCAGAGCATGATCCCCTCCCTTCCGAGACTGGGCCGCAGGGCAGTATTCCAACATAATAACGACCCCAAACACATCTCCAAGATGACGACTGCCTTGCTAAAGAAGCTGAGGGTAAAGGTGATGTCTCCAGACCTAAACCCTATTGAGCATCTGTGGGGCATCTGGAAGAGGACTCCAGCAGCAACCTATGAAGCTCTGGTGAATTCCATGCCCAAGAAGGCTAAGGCAGTACTGGAAAATATTGACACTTTGGTCCCAATTTGGACATTTTCACTTGTGTAAATTGGTGTACTCAATTTTGTTGCCAGCGGTTTAGACATTAATGGCTGTGTGTTGAGTTATTTTGAGGGGACAGAAAATTTACACTGTCATACAAGCTGTACACTCACTACTTTACATTGTAGCAAAGTGTAATTTCTTCAGTGTTGTCACATGAAAAGATATAATAAAATATTTACAAAAATGTGAGGGGTGTACTCACTTTTGTGAGATACTGTATATATATTTTTATTAAAACAATATCTTTATTTCTTACAAAAAAAAAACTTCACATTTACTCAACAGACAAACAGTGACCAAACATAGAAGAATATGTATCGGCCTAAACTGAGGAAAAAAAATTTTTTGTTACATTTTTGGGGGATATTTTTTATTGCAAAAAGTAAAAAATAATGTACTGTGACATATGGAAGCAGAGCATGATCCCCTCCCTTCCGAGACTGGGCCCCAGGGCAGTATTCCAACATAATAATGACCCCAAACACATCTCCAAGATGACGACTGCCTTGCTAAAGAAGCCTGTTACGCCGAGCGCTCCGGGTGTCCCCTCCATCCCGGAGCGCTCACGGCGCCCGTTGTCCTGCAGCGCCTCGGTCAGCTCCTCTGACCGCAGGCGCTGCTCTGCCGATGGGATGCGATCCTCGCGGCGGCCTCCGTCCGCCCGGGGATCGCATCTCTCTCTCCTCACCTGCCCCCGCCTGTGTCTCCCTGCGCGCGCGTCCCCGCTCCCCAGGCGCGCGCGCGCTACTCGGCTGGTTCTTAAAGGGCCAGCGCACAAGTAATTGGTGCCTGGCCCAAATTACTGTTACACCCAAAACACTTTATAAACCCACTTCCCCTTCCTGTCCTGGCCGGATCTTGAGTTGCCTTTAGTGCCCAGTGAAAGCGTTGTGTGTTTTGCTCCTACTGTGTATCCAGACCTTTGCTGTTGCCCCCGACTACGAACCTTTGCCACCTGCCTTGACCCTTTGCTACGTTTGACCTTGCCTCTGCCTAATCCTTGTGTACCGCGCCTGTCTCAGCTGTCAGTGGGGTCGAGTTGCTATTGGAAGACACGACCTGGTTGCTACCGCCGCTACAAGTCCATCCCGCCTTGCGGCGGGCTCTGGTGAAAACCAGTAGCAACATTAGAACCGGTCCTCCAATACAACCCGTGCTATCGCCCCATTGGCATAGGGGATCCACCTCCTGTTCCCCGCCGTACCCGGAACGTGACAGTAGATCCGGCCATGGATCCCGCTGAGGTCCCGCTGCCAAGCCTCTCGGATCTGACCACGGTGGTCGCTCAACAAGGACAGCAATTGGCGCAGTTGACTGCTATGCTACAGCAGCTTCTGCCATCTCCACCACCACCTCCTGCATCTCCTCCGCCACGAGTTGCTGCTGCTAGAGTCCGCCTGTCCCTTCCTGACAAATTCAATGGGGACCCCAAGCTGTGCCGAGGGTTCCTATCCCAGTGTTCCCTCCATCTGGAGATGTTGTCGGACCAGTTCCCCACAGAACGGTCAAAGGTGGCGTTCGTGGTTAGCCTACTATCTGATAAGGCCCTAGCCTGGGCTACACCACTTTGGGACCGTGGCGATCCTGCCACAGCTTCTATTCCAGCCTTCTTCTCTGAAGTCCGCAGTGTCTTCGAAGAACCAGCCCAGGCCTCCTCTGCCGAGACGGCTCTCCTGAACCTCGTCCAGGGGAATTCTTCAGTGGGCGATTACGCCATTCAGTTCCGCACCCTGGCAGGCATCTGAACTCTCCTGGAACAATGAGGCCCTCTGCGCGACCTTCAAAAAAGGTCTATCCAGTCATGTCAAAGATGTGCTGGTCGCACGAGAGATTCCTGCTACCCTGTCTGAACTCATCCAGCTAGCCACCCGCATTGACATACGTTATACCGAAAGACGCCTAGAGCTACGCCAGGAAAAGGACTTTGGTCGCGTCAGGCGGTTTCCTTGCCTGGCACCTCTCTTCCAGAATCCTCTGCAACCCGTTCCTGCTCCTCCTGCTGAGGAGGCTATGCAAGTGGATCGGTCACGCTTGACCACACAAGAGAGGACTCGCCGCCGAGACCATAATCTGTGCCTGTATTGCGCCAGTCCCGACCATTTCTTAAAGGACTGCTCTATCCGCCCTCAGCGTCAGGGAAACGCTCGCACCTAGCTAACGTGGGAGAGGCGCTGCTAGGTGTGGATTCTTCCTCTCCACGTCTGACCATTCCGGTGAGGATTTCTCTGACCAAGAAATCCTCTTTCTCCGCTGTAGCCTTTCTGGACTCCGGCTCTGCAGGGAACTTCATTGAAGCCTCTCTCGTCGACAAATTTAATGTTCCAATCATCCGGCTTGCCAAGCCAGTTTTCATCACCTCGGTAAATGGTCAAAATTTGAACTGTATCGTGCGTTATCGCACTGAACTTCTCCTTATGAGAATTGGAGTTCTCCATTATGAAAAGATTGACTTCCTTGTGTTACCCAACTGTACCTCCGAGATCCTTTTGGGCCTACCCTGGCTCCAGCTTCATTCTCCTACCCTCGACTGGTCCTCGGGGGACATCAAAAGTTGGGGTCCTTCCTGTCACAGGCATTGCCTCAAAGCGGTGCCCATTAAACAAGTTTCCACCGCTGCCGCTCTGCCTAGTCTTCCCAAGCCTTACCAGGACTTTTCCGATGTGTTTTGCAAAAAACAAGCGGAGGTCTTGCCACCACATAGACCCTTTGATTGCCCTATTGATCTCCTCCCTGGAACCACCCCGTCCCGTGGCAGGATCTACCCTCTCTCCATCCCGGAGACACAAGCTATGACAGACTACATCCAGGAAAACCTCAAGAGAGGTTTCATCCGCAAGTCCTCTTCCCCTGCTGGAGCAGGATTCTTCTTTGTCGCCAAAAAGGACGGGTCCCTACGTCCCTGCATTGACTATCGTAGTCTTAATAAAATCACGGTAAAAAATCGCTACCCACTGCCTCTCATCTCAGAACTATTTGACCGTTTGCGTGGAGCAAGCCTTTTCACCAAACTGGACCTCCGGGGCGCATATAATCTCATCCGTATCCGTAAAGGCGATGAATGGAAAACCGCCTTTAACACCCGTGACGGACACTTTGAATACCTGGTCATGCCCTTTGGGTTATGCAATGCCCCTGCGGTCTTTCAAGACTTTGTGAATGAGATTTTCAGAGATCTGCTGTACACCTGTGTTGTTGTCTATCTGGATGATATCCTGATTTTCTCCTCTAGCTTGGAGGAGCACCGTCTTCATGTCCGTCAAGTGCTCCAGCGACTCCGTGATAACCGTCTGTACGCCAAACTAGAGAAATGTCTCTTTGAACGCTGCAGTCTTCCCTTCCTGGGGTACTTGGTCTCTGGACAAGGTCTCCAAATGGACCCGGAGAAACTCTCTGCCGTCCTGAACTGGCCACGTCCTACCGGGCTACGGGCCATCCAGCGTTTCCTCGGATTCGCCAACTATTACCGCCAGTTCATCTCCCACTTCTCCACCATTGTCGCGCCTATTGTGGCACTAACCAAAAAAGGTGCGAATCCGAGGTCCTGGCCTCCTCAAGCTGATGAGGCATTTAACCGCCTCAAGTCTGTCTTTGCCTCTGCATCCGTTCTATCCAGGCCTGATCCCCTCAAACCGTTCTTCCTGGAAGTCGATGCCTCCTCTGTGGGAGCTGGAGCCGTGCTTCTCCAGAAAGACTCCAAGGGCAAGAACGTCACCTGTGGTTTTTTCTCCAAGACCTTTTCCCCCCCTGAAAAGAACTATTCCATCGGAGACCGTGAATTACTGGCCATTAAGCTAGCACTTGAGGAGTGGAGACATCTCCTGGAGGGGTCCACTCATCTCATCACGATCTTCACTGATCACAAAAATCTCTCTTACCTCCAGTCCGCCCAACGATTAAACCCACGCCAAGCTAGGTGGTCGTTGTTTTTTGCCCGCTTCAACTTTGAGATCCATTTCCGTCCTGCAGACAAGAATGTCAGGGCTGACGCCCTCTCTCGTTCCACCGATACCTCTGAGTCCGAGTCCCCTGTACAACACATTGTACCTCCTGAGTGTCTGATCTCTTCAGCCCCGGCCTCCTTACTGCAAGTCCCTCCGGGGAAAACCTTGGTCCCTCCACGTCTTCGTCTTCAGATTCTCAAATGGGGCCACTCCTCTCATCTGGCTGGTCATCCTGGAGTCAAAAAGTCCTCCCAACTGATTTCCAGATATTACTGGTGGCCCTCCTTAAAAAAGGATGTGACGGACTTCGTACGGGCCTGTACCATATGTGCTCGCGACAAAACCCCTCGCCAAAAGCCTGCTGGGCTTCTTCATCCTCTGCCTGTGCCTGAACGGCCTTGGGCCCACATTGCTATGGACTTCATCACGGACCTTCCTCCTTCCCACGGCCATACTGCCATATGGGTAGTCGTTGATCGTTTCTCTAAAATGGCACATTTTGTCCCGCTTCCTGGTCTCCCTTCTGCACCTATACTCGCTAAACATTTCTTCCTCCAGATTTTTCGTCTTCATGGACTTCCTTCTCACATCGTCTCGGATAGAGGCGTTCAGTTCGTGTCTAAGTTCTGGAGAGCTCTCTGCAGTCAACTGAAAGTCAAATTGGACTTCTCCTCTGCCTACCATCCTCAGTCTAATGGACAAGTGGAGAGAGTCAACCAAATCCTTGGGGCCTACCTACGACACTTTGTCTCTGCTCGTCAAGACGACTGGGCTGACCTCCTACCCTGGGCCGAATTCTCTTACAACCTGAAAGAGTCTGAGTCCTCCTCCAAATCACCCTTTCTTGTAGTATACGGCCGTCATCCTCTTCCCCCCCCTACCCATCCCCACTTCTTCCGGAGTCCCTGCTGTGGATGAAGTCACCCAAGAGCTGTCGTCCATCTGGAAAGAGACCCAAAAGTCGCTTGCCCTGGCCTCTTCTCGCATGAAGAAACATGCTGACTGTAAAAGAAGACCTCCTCCTGTCTTCTCCCCGGGTGATAGGGTGTGGCTGTCCTCCAGGTACATCAGGTTCCGCATCCCCAGTTACAAGTTGGGCCCCCGCTACCTCGGTCCATTCAAGGTCAAGGCTCGGATCAATTCCGTGTCCTACAAACTACATCTTCCCCCTTCTCTCCGCATCCCCAACTCTTTCCATGTTTCCCTCCTCAAACCCTTTGTTCTTAATCGCTTTTCCCCCAAGGTCTCCGCTCCTGCTCCTGTCGCCGACTCCTCCGACATCTTCTCCGTTAAGGAGATCCTCGCCTCTAGAACCGTCCGAGGTAAGCGGTTCTTTCTTGTTGATTGGGAGAATTGTGGTCCTGAGGAGAGGTCCTGGGAGCCTGAGGGTAACATCATAGACAAAGACCTCATCCTCAGGTTCTTGGGCTCCAGGAGGAGGGGGAGACCCAAGAAGAGGGGGAGACCCAAGGGGGGGGGTACTGTTACGCCGAGCGCTCCGGGTGTCCCCTCCATCCCGGAGCGCTCACGGCGCCCGTTGTCCTGCAGCGCCTCGGTCAGCTCCTCTGACCGCAGGCGCTGCTCTGCCGATGGGATGCGATCCTCGCGGCGGCCTCCGTCCGCCCGGGGATCGCATCTCTCTCTCCTCACCTGCCCCCGCCTGTGTCTCCCTGCGCGCGCGTCCCCGCTCCCCAGGCACGCGCGCGCTACTCGGCTGGTTCTTAAAGGGCCAGCGCACAAGTAATTGGTGCCTGGCCCAAATTACTGTTACACCCAAAACACTTTATAAACCCACTTCCCCTTCCTGTCCTGGCCGGATCTTGAGTTGCCTTTAGTGCCCAGTGAAAGCGTTGTGTGTTTTGCTCCTACTGTGTATCCAGACCTTTGCTGTTGCCCCCGACTACGAACCTTTGCCACCTGCCTTGACCCTTTGCTACGTTTGACCTTGCCTCTGCCTAATCCTTGTGTACCGCGCCTGTCTCAGCTGTCAGTGGGGTCGAGTTGCTATTGGAAGACACGACCTGGTTGCTACCGCCGCTACAAGTCCATCCCGCCTTGCGGCGGGCTCTGGTGAAAACCAGTAGCAACATTAGAACCGGTCCTCCAATACAACCCGTGCTATCGCCCCATTGGCATAGGGGATCCACCTCCTGTTCCCCGCCGTACCCGGAACGTGACAAACCCCTTGCCCTTACTCCACTCAACCGGCTAATTATAGTCAGTATATATTCCCTTTACTGTCAATTTGTTAAAATAATAAAGGAGGCTGTGATTATTTTATTTAACATATATCAAATAATTCCCAGAGTGTTGATTATGTGACAAAATATTTAACACTAGTATAGACATACATTCTTGTTTGAGAATTTTTTTTTCTATGACAATGCTTGAATGGATCAACAGTTTCAACAAGAGCAAGTGAGGTAATATCCACAGGAATTGTATGTTTATATTACCTACAAATTATAGGCATATGTGAGGAAGGAGCCTGTTACCATTTTGTCATCGCAAAATCATATTCCTTGAAAAAGGATAAAAAAAGGTCACTACATCCATTCTATGGTTCTAGTTCATTTTCTCTATCAATTATGCAATAAGTATTATATGATTACTTTGATTTAATTACAGTCACTTTGGCTGTCTAAATGGAAGTCATATAATGCATGTTTTATTTTTCTATATATTTTTCTTGGAATGGGGTAAAGCAGACCAATGCAGTGTTCCTATGATAATTAGAAAAAAATAAAACAAAATTATTAACCTTGGTGTTTTTGTATGCACATTTATATTGATGACTAAAGAATCAGGCTTTGAAATTCAGAAAAAATATATAACAGGCTCATTCTTAAAGAAACCTGCTCTTTAAGTGAACTGGAGCTATGATAAAAAAAAAAAAATATCATATTTTTAATAATAAAGTTAATGCATAGATGAAAAAAAAATAAATGCATACCTTTTCTTCCTATTCAACATTCATAAGCATGTTATTGAAATGTGAGATAAGGTTTATATAAAGTAGACGTTTAAAGCCATTTTGCCACAGGGGAAGGTGGAGAGACAGATGTGTATAGACATGTTCAGGCATTTATGTGACCTCCTTTTTTTTTTTTTAAACAAATTGATATTTTTTTATTCACCATAATTATTTGCAGACTGTCTTCCTTGAGAAAAAGAAAAGAAAAAGAAAATATAACATGATGTCATGCAGGTATTGGCAAGCTGTGACCTCTAAGCTGCTGGGGATTTGCAAGTCCTATTACGAACATTCTAACAGTAGAAGGAAGCTGGTTAACTAAACCTGATCTAGTGACTGAAATAAAACTCTAAGTGGGAAAGCTCCATGTGTACGCTATACAAAAAAAAAAAAAGCTTAATTTATAAGGCTGTTGGACATTGTTAAGTGAAGCAGAATTGTATGGTGCCAAAATGATTTGATGCAGGCTTTTGTACAAATAGGCATGGGGTATGGTGAGTACTGGTATGTTAGTTCATGTGATATATAAGTAG
Organism: Lithobates sylvaticus; assembly: GCA_028564925.1. Lineage (NCBI taxonomy): Eukaryota > Metazoa > Chordata > Amphibia > Anura > Ranidae > Lithobates > Lithobates sylvaticus. The sequence goes on from CM053030.1 coordinate 406,930,047, forward strand.
GAGTTGATAGCTCAGATGATGTCTCCTTAGGGAATGATAGTAACACAAGTAACATGCATTGCTGCATTATTATGCCATTCTTTTTTGAATAAACTCGGCAGGGATATCAAACTCAATGCGATCATGGGCTGCATCAGCATTATGGTTGCCCTCAAAACGCTACTTGTATCTGTAAGGATATATATATTTATCCAAGGCTTTTTTTCTCAGAGAATAGATGCAGGAACACAACCACAATCCCCTGCCGAACCATATTGAACCATGGGTTTGGCCAAATTGCACAGCGGGAGGATTTTAAAGGGGCCAGGAGTGAGTTATGTGCAGAGTTTAGGGATGTACTGTGTACAGAGTGCAGAGTTCATGGATGTACCGTGTACAGAGTGCAGAGTTCAGGGATGTACTGTGTACAGAGTGCAAAGTTTAGGGTTGCGCTATGTACAGAGTGCAGTTTCAAGAGTGCCCTATGCACAGAGTGCAGAGTTCAGAGATGTGCTACTTATATAGTGCAGAGTTCAGGGGTGCATTACATACCAAGTACAAGGTTCAGGATTTCACTGTGTACAGAGTGCAGGGTTGAAGAGTGGGCTACATGCAGAGTGCAGGGTTTAAGGGTGTGCTATGCACAGTCTGCAGGGTTCAGCTCTGTTTCACAGGCTGTCAACATCTCACTTCCATCCCTCCTCGGCTCTGACCTCTACACCACTCTCCCCATCCCCTACCTCTACACACATCTCCCTCCACAGCCCTCATCTCTCCAACACCCCCCCCCCCCCCCCCCCCACCAAAAATCCTCCTCACATCTCACCTATCTGGCCCGGCTCTAGTACCTCCCAGTAGTGTAAGTATGACATGTTTCTGATTTTTTCTTAAATAAAAGTATTTCTTTTACAATCACTTTAAATTAAACAATGTATTTCCCCTTGTAGACAGCACAATTATTTATAACTACCTGGCAAGCAATAATCTGTATCTGTGTTTTACGGATTCCAACAGTTATTCTCCTGCAGAAAGAAAAAGTGTCCAAATACGTAAAAGTGTGTGCCAATATGGCTAAAAATGTAAAAAAAACGATCGAACTTCAGAGGTTATGTTATCGTGAGAGGAATTAAATTACAGCGGGTATTATTACAATTAGCCTATTAATTAACCGCTTCCCGACCGACGCACACACATATACGTTGGCAGAATGGCATGGACAGGCAAATGGGCGTACAGGTATGTCCCTTTAAATTTGCCGCTGTGCCATCGCGTGCGCGCGCCGGTCGGGACCACCGTGAGACCGATCGCGGGTCCCGCGGACTCGATCGCCACGGGGATACGCGCGGTCGTCTCACGAGGAGGAAGAACAGGGAGATGCTAAAGTAAACAAGCATCTCCTCGTTCTGCCTAGCAACAGTGACACTGATGTCTGCTCCCTGTGATTGGAGCAGAGATCAGTGATGTGTACAACACAGCCACGCCCCCAACAGTTAGCTACATGCCCCTAGGACACACTTAACCCCTACACTGCCACCTAGTGGTTAACCCCTTCACTGCCAGTGTCATTTACACAGGAATCAGTGCATTTGTATAGCACTGATTGCTGTATAAATGACAATGGTCCCAAAAATGTGTCAAAAGTTTCCGATTTGTCCACCATAATGTCGCAGTCACAATAAAAATCAACGATCGCCGTCATTACTAGTGAAAAAAAATTATTAATAAAAATGCCATAAAACTATCCCCTATTTTGTAAACGATATAACTTTTGCGCAAACCAATCAATAATCGCTTATTGCAATTTTTTTTTACCAAAAATATGTAGAAGAATATGTATCGGCCTAAACTGAGGAAAAAAAAAAAACGTTTTTTTTTTACATTTTTGGGGGATATTTATTATTGCAAAAAGTAAAAAATAATGTGTTTTTTTTTCAAAATTGTCGCTCTTTTTTTGTTTATAGCACAAAAAATAAAAACTGCAGGGGTGATCAAATACAAGCAAAAGAAAGCTCTATTTGTGGGAAAAAAAGTACGTAAATTTTGTTTGGGAGCCACGTCGCACGACCGCGCAATTGTCAGTTAAAGCGACGCAGTGCCGAATCGCAAAAAGTGGTCTGGTCTTAAGCCAGCAAAATGGTCCGGTCTTAAAGTGGTTAAGCAACCAAAAATCACAAAGGGAATAATACACTATAGTTACCCTCCAAAGCGCATATAGGGGATCGCTGTGTAAAACAAGAAGGCTTTAAAATGGCTGCTGTCCAGACCCTTAAAATGGCTGCCGATCAAGGGATGGAGTTGTCCTCCCAAAATGGCATCTAGCTATGCTGGAGATTTGTGTCCTGGCTTCAATGAAGTGTGTGTCAGATGATGAGTCTCTCGATCTTGAATGAGTGTCTATCTCAGATGATCAATCCGTAGATGATGGGCGTGCAATGTGTGATTCTCCCTCTATTTCTGCCTACGTGACTTGCAATTTATTTTGTGAAAATAATACAACTTATAAAACCGCCCAGAGGTTGTAATCTTATTTCTCATTGGTAGCCCAGAATATTGATTAACATTTTGTGTATTCAACCAATAAATCAACCTAAAACTAAACTCAACTAAAAACGTCTATCCTCAGGTTATCAGGGAGATTGAAATCTTGTAGTAACTAATTTGTTAAAGAATAAATTAATATTTTTCTATACAGATACCATAATGTTAGTTTACCTAAAAACATAAAATATTATTGAAGGTCTGGCAGCCTTCTAATTTGTGGTATTTATTTTTCTGAGTGTAGCAGCATTAAACTGGAAATTTTTTACTACAAAGAGAAGTAATTTCTTACATAGTGATTACAAATATTAACTATACACAGAATATAAATTGTATACTTAAACTACTTCCAGTGCTACTAGAGTATGTCTACATGATAACACCCATATTTAGAACAATAATAATTAACCAAAAACACAACTGTAGTAATTTAATATTCTTAATACTTTACTTTTTTCAGTATATATCATTTTCATGGCTTAACATTTTCAGAGAAAGGATCTGTACTGTTAAATTTCTGGTTAAAATTCTCACAAAATCCTTCAGCTTAAGAACAATGGCCACCCGTGTTTGCAGAAACGTGTTGAATAGGATCATATACCTCTTCTCTTCAGGCTATTTGCCTTATTGCCAGAACAATGAAAGACCAGCTGGACCATAGGATTTGTGTACAACTAGGTTAACTTGCTTGGGAAGAAAACTTTTCCCCATTGTTAAAAGACCCTGAATTAATTGATTTGTACACAACTTGATTGCAGAACAACATGATTCAGTTTCGGCCTCCTGGGTTAGTTAAACTTCATCTGACACTGTCCTTTGACCTATTTGAAATCTGGTCCCAATGTTTAAAATTAAGAATGATAATATATATATATATTTTTTTTTTAAATAAAAGCTCTGACATTGTCTGTCACTATCAGGTATGTGGCCCTTTGCTTGCCTTTATTCGACCTTTGGGGCACTATTTCTTCCACTGATATGATGAACTATTCATTCCACTGAAACCAAGGACAGGGTACTATTCCTCCCACTAACACCAACAACGGGGTAATATTCCTCTCACTGACACCAGTGATGGGGAACTATTTCTCTCACTGATACCAATGATGGGACACTTTTCCTCCCACAGACATTAATGACGTAATTTATTTTACTTCCACTGACCACGAGCCTATGGCATTGTTTACTCCCCTGATAGTGGGGCCTTTTCTACTCCCACCGGCCACAGTCCAGTCCCCCAAAAGTTTGAAGGACAGTAAGTTTAGGCCTTTTGTTTTGATAGATTGGAGACCACTGGTCTAGGGCAATAATGTGATACCAACGCCGGGGCAAATGCATGTAGACAGTAAGAAGCTAAAAGATACTGCAGATAGGATGCAGCACTAAGATGCAACAAAAGATGAAAAAAGGTGAAAACAAGTCGTTTATTAAAATAATGGTAATCAATACGATACACAGTGCTATGACAAGCCAAATGTCATCTGGTTAGGGTTTTCATCTATCTTTAGCCACTTTTCTACCACTGTACCCTTTTCAAGGGCATATTGGCAGCCCTTTATTTACCCAATGCTGTGTTTGAATGGCACTGGATAGCCGATCTTAAGGGCTGGCTATGATTTGTCATCACAGTGATCACATGTTATTGTTTACAGTGCTGATACAGTATTTGTGAATAGGAACAAAATTAATGGATTAGCAGATTAATTTATTATGTTTCCGTAACACAACTCATGTATGAACATTAACTTCTTCACCTCCATTCTGCCACTGTATGTGAGCAGTACATTAACCTCTTTACTTCCTTCTTCATCTGTGTTTGACCTGTATATTATCCACTTCAGCTCTGAAAGGTTTTACCCCCTTCCTGACCAGACCATTTTTTCAATACATAGTTACATAGTTACATAGTTAGTCAGGTTGAAAAAAGACACAGGTCCATCCAGTTCAACCAAAAAAAATAAAAAAAATAAAACATACAATCCCATATACACAATCATTCACCCACAGTTGATCCAGAGGAAGGCAAAAAAAAAAGAAAAACAGCAATGCACAATCCAATTTGCTACATCAGGGGAGACCTAGAGAGACAATTGGATTTTCCCCGGATCAACTTTACCTATAAATGTTAGTACCCAGTTATATTATGTACATTAAGGAAAGAATTCAGGCCTTTTTTAAAGCAATCTACTGAGCTGGCCAGAACCACCTCTGGAGGTAGTCTATTCCACATTTTTACAGCTCTTATTGTGAAGAAACCTTTCCGTATTTGGAGATTAAATCTTTTTTCCTCTAGACGTAAAGAATGCCCCCTTGTCCTTTGTGATGACCTTAAAGTGAATAACTCAACACCAAGTTCACTATATGGGCCACTTATGTATGTATACATGTTGATCATATCCCCCCTTAATCTCCTCTTTCCAAGAGAGAATAAATTCAGTTCCTCTAATCTTTCCTTATAACTGAGTTCCTCCATGCCTTTTATCAGTTTGGTTGCCTTTCTCAGCACTTTCTCCAGTTCCCTGATATCCTTTTTATGAACTGATGCCCAAAACCGAACTATATATTCCAGATGAGGTCTTAGTAATGATTTGTACAGGGGCGAAATTATATTTCTCTCCCCAGAGTCCATACCTCTCCTAATACAAGAAAGGACTTTTCTCGCTTTGGAAACTGCAGCTTGGCATTGCATGCTATTATTAAGCTTACAATCTACCAAAACCCCCAGATCTTTCTCCACTATGGATTCCCCCAGTTGTACTCCCCTAGTATGTATGATGGATGTATATTCTTAGCCCCCAAGTGCATAACTTTACATTTATCAACATTAAACCTCATTTGCCACATAGTTGCCCAATTAAACAGTGCATTGAGGTCTGCTTGTAAGTTGGAGACATCCTGTACGGACATTATTTCACCGCATAGCTTGGTGTCATCTGCAAAGACTGAAATTGTACTTTTAATCCAAGACCATATGTCATTTATAAAGATATTAAAAAGTAGGGGTCCCCTCACTGAACCTTGGGGTACACCACTGATAACCTTAGACCATTCAGAGTAAGATTTATTAACCATTACTCTCTGAATTCTATCTTTTAGCCAGTTTTTTATCCATTTACAAATTAATCGTTCCAAGCCTATATTATTATTATACAGGATTTATATAGCGACAACAGTTTGCGCAGTGCTTTACAGCATCGGGGAAGACAGTACAGTTACAATACAATTCAATACAGGAGGGATCAGAGTGCCCTGCTCCTTAAAGCTTACAATCTAGAAGGGAGGGTCAAGTGGAACAAAGGGTAGTAGCTGTGGGGGATGATCAGATAGACAAAATGAAAATACAGTTGTTAGGTGTGGGTAGGATAGGCTTCTCTGAAGAGGAGGGTTTTCAGGGATCATCTAAAAGCTAATAGAGTAGGAGATAGATGGACAGATTGGGGTAAGGAGTTCCATAGGCTTGGAGAGGCTCTGGAAAAGTCCTGGAGACGAGCATGGGAAGAGGTGACAAGTGAGCTAGAGAGCAGGAGGTCTTGACAAGAACAAAGAGAACGATTAGGTTGGTATTTTGAGACTAGGTCAGTGATGTAGCTGGGGGCAGAGTTGTGGATTGTTTTTTAGGTAGTTGTTAGTATTTTGAATTTAATTGGTTGTGTGAGTGGAAGCCAGTGAAGAGATTGACAGAGAGGAGTAGCAGAGACAGAGTGGTTGGTAAGGTGGATGAGTTTGGCAGCAGCATTCATGATGGACTGAAGGGGGGATAGAGTATGCAGAGGTAGACCAATGAGGAGGGAGTGGCAGTAATCAAGGCGAGAGATAATGAGGGAGTGAATTAAGAGCTTTGTTGTGTCATTGGTTAGAAAGGGGCATATTTTGGAGATGTTCCGGAGGTTGAGGCGGCAAGATTTGGACAGTGATTGGACGTGAGGTTTAAAGGAGAGTTCAGAGTCCAGGACTACTCCTAGGACCTTGGCATGTGCTGATGGGCTGACAGTTGTGCCATCAATTTTGACAGAGAGATCAGGGGAAGTGGCACGCGGGGGAGGAAAAATGATAAGTTCGGTTTTGGATAGATTAAGTTTGAGGAAGTAGTGCAACATCCAGACTGATATATCTGATATATCTGATAAAATTGTGATACATGAGGAGACTGAAGGAGTTGGTTGAGGGGTAGAGAAATAGATTTGAGCGTCGTCAGCATAGAGATGGTATTGGAAGCCATGGAAGGCTATCAGCTGACCCAGGGAGGAGGTGTAGATTGAAGTCACAGAGACCAAAGACATGGAGTTTTTTTTTGAGGAGGGGGTGGTCAACCGTATCAAAGGCAGCAGAGAGGTCCAGGAGTAGGAGTACAGAATAGTGTCCATTAGTTTTGGCCGTTAGTAGATTGTTTGTTAGTTTTAGGAGAGCAGTTTCTGTGGAATGTTGAGGATGAAATCCAGACTAAAGGGGATCAAGAAGGCTATTATCAGCAAGGTGGACGTTCAAGGAGTTTGGATAAAAAGGGGAGCAAGGAGATGGGGCGTAGGTTGTTAAGATTGGATGGGTCCAGTGAGGGCTTTTTAAGTATGGGGCTGACAAGTGCATGTTTTAAAGAGTTGGGGAAGATACCAGAAGAGAGGGAGAGATGAAGATGTGGGTTAGAGAGTGGAGAATAGAGCTAGAGGGTGAATGTAGCATTTGCGAGGGAACAGGATCCAGAGGGCAGGTGGTAAGATGGACGTTAGCAAGTAATTTAGCAACCTCCTCTATAGTGGTGGGGTTGAAAGAGGGAAGTAATGATTGTACCTGTGGACATGAGGTTTAAAGTATGGAGGGTATCTGAACAGTAGAGATCTCGCAAATTGTATCAATCTTCTGTTTGAAGTTATTGGCGATCTCCTGGGCAGTGAGTGAGTTAGTGGGTGGAGGCAGTGGAGGGCGAAGTAGAGAGTTGAAGGTAGAGAAGAGTTGACGGGGATGGGATGATAAGTCTTTAAAGAGAGTAATGAAATAGGTCTGCTTGGCAGTGAGGAGGCTGGAATTGTATTTTTGGAGGGCAGATTTATACTGACTGAAGTCTTTCTGAGTCTTTGTCTTAGGCCACAGGTGCTTGAGAGCACAGCTGTGTTTTTCAGACTTCTAGTATCATCTGTTTGCCAGGGTTGAAGGAGACGGGGCCTGATTCTGTGTGTAGTGGGGGGGGGGGGGCAGTGTGTCCAGTGAGGCTAGAAGTGAAGTGTTGTAGACAGAAGTGGCTAGGTTGGTGCAGGACAGAGGGGGTCAGTCGCAGAGTAGAGAAGAGAAGGGTTGAGATGGCAAATGTTTCTACGGGTAACCTTTAGGTGTATGGAGGGTGAGGAGGCGGAGGTGAGGGAGAGAGTGAAGTTAATAAGGTAGTGATCAGAGAGAGGGATAGTTGGAGTTAGAGAGGTTGCATGGAGTGCATAGAACCGAAGAGCGGGACAAGATCCCCCAAGATGGAAGAAGACGCCCGGAGCTGACTAATAAAGTATTTTAAAAACTTGTGTTGTGTTTTTTTTATTTACACTTTTTTCACCAGGTGAATGGGTAGGGGTACATCGTACCCCATACTCATTCACATAGGGTGGGGGCCGGTATCTGGGGGCCCCCTTATTGAAGGGGGCTCCTGGATTCCGATAAGCCCCCCGCCCGCAGACCCCGACAACCAACGGCCAGGGTTTTCGGGAAGAGGCCCTTGTCCTCATCAACATGGGGACAAGGTGCTTTGGGGTGGGGGGGGCCGCAGGGCTCGGCCGGGCTGCGTGCTCAGATAAGGGTTGGATATGGATCCAGGGGGGACCCCCACGCCGTTTTTTCGGCTTAGGGATTCCTCTTTAAATCCATACCAGGCGGCGGGGCTAGCAAGGTGTCAATCTCGCTGATCAAGGCAGCGGCATTGACTTCCTTCGCTAGTCCCGTCTACCTGGAGTCACGTTCAAAATGAACGGACTTTACTCCATGTGTTGGCAAGTCCATTCATTTCAAAAGTCCAGCGGACTTCCGCCAAAACTCCGGCGGATTGTCCGCCGCAAAAGTCCACTGCAGAAGTCCGGGCAAGTCCGCACGTTTGGAAAGTCCGGCGGACCTCCGCTGGAAATTCCGCCGGATAGTCCGGCCGAAAAGTCCGATCGTGTGTACGTGGCATAACAGGTCTATAGTTACTTGGTAAAGACTTTGATTCCTTTTTAAATATGGGCACCACATTAGCTCTACGCCAATCCAGTGGTACCATTCCAGTCATTAACCAGTCCCTAAAAATTAGAAACAATGGCTTTGAAATGACAGAGCCCAATTCTTTTAGGATCCTTGGGTGGATGCCATCTGGTCCAGGTGCTTTATCCACCTTTATTCTGTCTAAATATTTCTGGACCAGATCACTTTTGAGCCATTTTTCATCTGTGTTTGACCTGTACATTAACCACTTCAGCTCCGGAAGGTTTTACCCCCCTTCCCGACCAGGCTATTTTTTGCAATGCGACACTGTGTTGCTTTAACTGACAATTGTGTGGTCGTGTGACGCTGTACCCAAATAAAATTGATGTCCTTTTTTTCCCCACAAATAGAGTTTTTGGTGGTATTTGATCATCTCTGCGGTTTTTATTTGTTGTGCTATATGCTATATTTTTTACTTTCTGCTATAAAAGACATCCAATAAAAAAAATGTAAAAAAAATGTAATTACTTCATCAATTTAGGCCAATTTGTATTCTCCTACATGTTTTTGGTAAAAAAAATCCCAAAAAGCATCTACAAACTATAGGATAGATTTATGGACTTTTTTGGGGGGGTTAACATCAGGGGCAATCAAAGGGTTAAGTGTGCTCCTAGGGAATGCTTTCTAACTGTGTGGGGGATGGACTAACTGGAGGAAGAGAGACATCTGTGTTCCTGATTAGCTGGAACACAAGATTTCTCCCTTCCTCTGTGACAGAACAGTGGTCTGCCTTGTTTACATAGGCAGACCGCCGTTCTGCCTCTTCTACGAATGATCAACGGGTCTTGGCGGCCATTGTGCGCACCCCAGAGACGACAACAGGAATTACCTACAGGTATGTGATTTCGCACTTAAGGGCTGCCCTGCCACAGTAAATGTACGTGGGGCAGTCCTTAAGTGGTTAATGTATCTAGTGCATCCAGGGCCGGTGCTACCACTAGGCAAACTAGACAGCCGACTAGGGCGCCTGGCCGCTGGTGTTCCTACCTTCTGGCTCTGCAGCATGTAACTAACTCTCCGCAGGCAGCTACTCCATCCGCCCATATTTTCAGAAGCGCAGTGCTGGCGGATGACTGTGTGCCGATGCCAGAATGGAAGCAAACAACATCCCCTGCACGCCTCTATGATCAGTGACCTGCTGTCTGTCTCACCAGTCTCTGAGTCAGTGGTGTATCCATGTGTGCAGGGTGGAGGGGCACTGTGACCCACACTGCACACATGGATGATCCCTTGGTTGACAGTCAGGGACGATCAGTGCGGTGGGAGGGACAGTTGCAAGCACTAATCTCCCTGTATGGCATTTCAGCTGACAGCCACTTCTCCCCCTCCTCCTCTCCATCCCAAAACTGCCTTACAGAGAGATCAGTGCTTGTAGCTATCCCTCCCACCGCACCAATCATCCCTGACTGTCCTCCATCTCCGGCCCCGTGTCCTCCTTCTCTGGCCCCCCTCCGTGTCCTCCTTCTCTGGCCCCCCCTCCCAGTCCGCCTCCTCCGGGCCAGTGTCCTCCTTCTCTGGCCCCCTTCTCTGTCCTCCTTCTCTGGCCCCCTCCTTGTCCTCCTCTTCTGGCCCCGTGTCCTGCTTCTCTGGCCCCCTCTGTGTCCTCCTCCTCCGACCCAATGTCGTGCTCCTCTTTTGCCTCCCTCATCCCCCCACAGCCGGCTTACTTCCTCTCCCACTGGCTGCTGGGGAAATCTGTTAGGATAGAGAGTGGAGGAAGGGGCCGGTAAATATATAATTCACCGGCCCCTTGATTTTCTGATTTTCTGATTCAATTGCTACTGCCCGCTCCTGTGTCCTGTCTGTGATAACTGAGCAGAGTAACCTGTGATTACTCTGCTTGTTTATGAATGGAGAAGAGGCTCTGTCTCCTCTCCATTCAACTTCAATGCTGAGGCTGCTGTGAAAGGGACTGGGGAATCTCTGTCCTCAGTCCCTTTGTCTTTCTCAAAAGGGAAGATGTCAGGGGGTCTGTTTAGACCCCTGAAATCTCACCAAAGCCCCCCAACAGGGCTAATGAAAAAAAAATGCACTAAATATAAAAAACATTTAATTATCAAAAATTAAATTGTAAAAAAAATATTATAAGATAAAAAACTACTGACACAATCCCCCCAGCCCTACCAACACTTTCCACTGTCCCAACCCCATCCACCCCCCAAAAAAAAGCATTGTGAAAAAAATAAAAATAAATTGTAAAAAAAATAAACACATAAAAATAAAAAACTACTGACACCTTCCACTGCCCCATAGAGGCAGGGTTTGAAATTGTTCCTCGCACTGGCAGGATCGCATTGTCGGATGCAGATCAGAGCCCCAGACCTGGTGAGTGAAACACTGTCACTGACATTGTATTACTGTATATAGTGTATATAGACGGATCTGTCCATCACACTGATGTGTGTCTATGTACCAAACACATGGCCTGGATGTAAGAATCTCTCCCATCCTTCCCGGTAGGCTGCATTTGATGGGCCCGGTGCTCGATGCGAACCCACGTTCGCATCGAGCACCGGGCGTTCGCTCGCTCTGCGAGCCCAGAACTATTTTGGCCGCTCGCATCACGTTCGTGTGATGCGAGCGGCCCCGCAATGCATTGCGGCCGGCGCGGCCGACGCAGTGCATTGCTGGCTGATGATTGGCCAAGCATGCACTGTGACCCCGCATGCTTGGCCAATCACAGCCCCGGAAAATCGAAGAGCCATAATTGGCTACAGGCAGGACGCCTGTAGCCAATTACAGCTCAGGGGCTGTAGTACACGCCCCCCCCCTATAAAACGCCGCCACGCCGTCTGCGCCGGTCACATGCTGTTCCGGCGCAGATTGAGCAGGCAGATTCTGTGACACTCTGCTGCATTGAGATAGTTAGATAGATTCACTTACAGAGATTGAGTTAGATAGATTCAGTTACAAAGATTGATTGACAAAGAGGGGCTTGTAGTGTGCTCGTGGCAGGCAGGCAGAGCTCCTATATTTTGTTACCAGAAGCACCTATAGGACTTGTAGTGTGTTCGTGGCAGGCAGGCAGAGCTCCTATATTTTGTTACCAGAAGCACCTATAGGACTTGTAGTGTGTTAGTGGCAGGCAGGCAGAGCTCCTATATTTTGTTACCAGAAGCACCTATAGGACTTGTAGTGTGTTCGTGGCAGGCAGGCAGAGCTCCTATATTTTGTTACCAGAAGCACCTATAGGACTTGTAGTGTGTTAGTGGCAGGCAGGCAGAGCTCCTATATTTTGTTACCAGAAGCACCTATAGGACTTGTAGTGTGTTCGTGGCAGGCAGGCAGAGCTCCTATATTTTGTTACCAGAAGCACCTATAGGACTTGTAGTGTGTTAGTGGCAGGCAGGCAGAGCTCCTATATTTTGTTACCAGAAGCACCTATAGGACTTGTAGTGTGTTAGTGGCAGGCAGGCAGAGCTCCTATATTTTGTTACCAGAAGCACCTATAGGACTTGTAGTGTGTTAGTGGCAGGCAGGCAGAGCTCCTATATTTTGTTACCAGAAGCACCTATAGGACTTGTAGTGTGTTCGTGGCAGGCAGGCAGAGCTCCTATATTTTGTTCCCAGAAGCACCTATAGGACTTGAAGTGTGTTAGTCCCATTACACACACAGAGCTATATTTTCTTCCCAGAAGCACCTATAGGACTTGAAGTGTGTTAGTCCCATTACACACACAGAGCTATATTTTCTTCCCAGAAGCACCTATAGGACTTGAAGTGTGTTAGTCCCATTACACACACAGAGCTATATTTTGTTCCCAGAAGCACCTATAGGACTTGAAGTGTGTTAGTCCCATTACACACACAGAGCTATATTTTCTTCCCAGAAGCACCTATAGGACTTGAAGTGTGTTAGTCCCATTACACACACAGAGCTATATTTTGTTCCCAGAAGCACCTATAGGACTTGAAGTGTGTTAGTCCCATTACACACACAGAGCTATATTTTGTTCCCAGAAGCACCTATAGGACTTGAAGTGTGTTAGTCCCATTACACACACAGAGCTATATTTTGTTCCCAGAAGCACCTATAGGACTTGAAGTGTGTTAGTCCCATTACACACAAAGAGCTATATTTTGTTCCCAGAAGCACCTATAGGACTTGAAGTGTGTTAGTCCCATTACACACAAAGAGCTATACTTTGTTCCCAGAAGCACCTATAGGACTTGAAGTGTGTTAGTCCCATTACACACACAGAGCTATATTTTGTTCCCAGAAGCACCTATAGGACTTGAAGTGTGTTAGTCCCATTACACACAAAGAGCTATACTTTGTTCCCAGAAGCACCTATAGGACTTGAAGTGTGTTAGTCCCATTACACACACAGAGCTATATTTTGTTCCCAGAAGCACCTATAGGACTTGAAGTGTGTTAGTCCCATTACACACAAAGAGCTATATTTTGTTCCCAGAAGCACCTATAGGACTTGAAGTGTGTTAGTCCCATTACACACACAGAGCTATATTTTGTTCCCAGAAGCACCTATAGGACTTGAAGTGTGTTAGTCCCATTACACACAAAGAGCTATATTTTGTTCCCAGAAGCACCTATAGGACTTGAAGTGTGTTAGTCCCATTACACACACAGAGCTATATTTTGTTCCCAGAAGCACCTATAGGACTTGAAGTGTGTTAGTCCCATTACACACACAGAGCTATATTTTGTTCCCAGAAGCACCTATAGGACTTGAAGTGTGTTAGTCCCATTACACACACAGAGCTATATTTTGTTCCCAGAAGCACCTATAGGACTTGAAGTGTGTTAGTCCCATTACACACAAAGAGCTATATTTTGTTCCCAGAAGCACCTATAGGACTTGAAGTGTGTTAGTCCCATTACACACACAGAGCTATATTTTGTTCCCAGAAGCACCTATAGGACTTGAAGTGTGTTAGTCCCATTACACACAAAGAGCTATATTTTGTTCCCAGAAGCACCTATAGGACTTGAAGTGTGTTAGTCCCATTACACACACAGAGCTATATTTTGTTCCCAGAAGCACCTATAGGACTTGAAGTGTGTTAGTCCCATTACACACACAGAGCTATATTTTGTTCCCAGAAGCACCTATAGGACTTGAAGTGTGTTAGTCCCATTACACACACAGAGCTATATTTTGTTCCCAGAAGCACCTATAGGACTTGAAGTGTGTTAGTCCCATTACACACAAAGAGCTATACTTTGTTCCCAGAAGCACCTATAGGACTTGAAGTGTGTTAGTCCCATTACACACACAGAGCTATATTTTGTTCCCAGAAGCACCTATAGGACTTGAAGTGTGTTAGTCCCATTACACACAAAGAGCTATATTTTGTTCCCAGAAGCACCTATAGGACTTGAAGTGTGTTAGTCCCATTACACACACAGAGCTATATTTTGTTCCCAGAAGCACCTATAGGACTTGAAGTGTGTTAGTCCCATTACACACACAGAGCTATATTTTGTTCCCAGAAGCACCTATAGGACTTGAAGTGTGTTAGTCCCATCACACAGAGCTCCTCTATTTTCTTTGCATAAGCACCCACAGGACTTCTAGTGTGTTAGTGGCACCACACAGAGCTCCTCTATTTTCTTTGCAGAAGCACCCACAGGACTTCTAGTGTGTTAGTGGCATCACACAGAGCTCCTCTATTTTCTTTGCAGAGGCACCCATAGGACTTCTAGTGTGTTAGTGGCATCACACAGAGCTCCTATATATTCTTCTCAGCAGCACCCACAGGACTTCTAGTGTGTTAGTGGCATCACACAGAGCTCCTCTATTTTCTTTGCAGAAGCACCCATAGGACTTCTAGTGTGTTAGTGGCATCACACAGAGCTCCTATATATTCTTTGCATAAGCACCCACAGGACTTCTAGTGTGTTAGTGGCACCACACAGAGCTCCTCTATTTTCTTTGCAGAAGCACCCACAGGACTTCTAGTGTGTTAGTGGCATCACACAGAGCTCCTCTATTTTCTTTGCAGAAGCACCCATAGGACTTCTAGTGTGTTAGTGGCATCACACAGAGCTCCTATATATTCTTTGCATAAGCACCCACAGGACTTCTAGTGTGTTAGTGGCACCACACAGAGCTCCTCTATTTTCTTTGCAGAAGCACCCACAGGACTTCTAGTGTGTTAGTGGCACCACACAGAGCTCCTCTATTTTCTTTGCAGAAGCACCCACAGGACTTCTAGTGTGTTAGTGGCATCACACAGAGCTCCTCTATTTTCTTTGCAGAGGCACCCATAGGACTTCTAGTGTGTTAGTGGCATCACACAGAGCTCCTATATATTCTTCTCAGCAGCACCCACAGGACTTCTAGTGTGTTAGTGGCATCACACAGAGCTCCTCTATTTTCTTTGCAGAAGCACCCATAGGACTTCTAGTGTGTTAGTGGCATCACACAGAGCTCCTATATATTCTTTGCATAAGCACCCACAGGACTTCTAGTGTGTTAGTGGCACCACACAGAGCTCCTCTATTTTCTTTGCAGAAGCACCCACAGGACTTCTAGTGTGTTAGTGGCATCACACAGAGCTCCTCTATTTTCTTTGCAGAAGCACCCATAGGACTTCTAGTGTGTTAGTGGCATCACACAGAGCTCCTATATATTCTTTGCATAAGCACCCACAGGACTTCTAGTGTGTTAGTGGCACCACACAGAGCTCCTCTATTTTCTTTGCAGAAGCACCCACAGGACTTCTAGTGTGTTAGTGGCATCACACAGAGCTCCTCTATTTTCTTTGCAGAAGCACCCATAGGACTTCTAGTGTGTTAGTGGCATCACACAGAGCTCCTCTATTTTCTTTGCATAAGCACCCACAGGACTTCTAGTGTGTTAGTGGCATCACACAGAGCTCCTCTATTTTCTTTGCAGAAGCACCCATAGGACTTCTAGTGTGTTAGTGGCATCACACAGAGCTCCTATATTTTCTTCTCAGCAGCACCCACAGGACTACCGACTACAATGGCTGGAAGACCGCCAAGGGGAGGCAGAGCGTGCAGAGCCAAGAACACAGGGCAGGCAGGCTCTGTTTCTAGTGGACGTGGCCGTGGACGTGGACGTGGTCGTGCATCGTCATCAGCACGTGGCCATGGGACACGCGCGTCTTTGTTTTCGGCAGCTGGACATGTGGAGCCGCATCATGCTGAAGGCTTGGTAGAATGGATGACCAAGCCCTCCTCATCCTCCTCATCCTCTCTCACCCAGGCTCAGGGTACTGACAGAGCATCATCAGCCACCCCTTCCCTAGACCCACCATGTCCTCCTGAGGAGTCCCCCGAACTCTTTGAGCACAGTGTTGGGTACATGCTCCAGGAGGATGCCCAACGATTCGAAGGCTCGGATGACGATACCCAGCTTGAGGAATCTGGCAGTACAGTTCCACCAGCTGCAGCTTACTGCCAGGTTTGCTCTAGTGGTGAAGAGGGAGGGGATGATGAGGTCACTGACTCCACGTGGGTGCCTCAAGGGAGAGAGGATGAGGAGGAGGACGAGGAGGAGGAGGATGCGGCGTCACATGTCCAACGAGGCAGGATGCCCCCTGGAGGCCAGGTAGAGGCCAGCACAGCAACTGTACAACACCGCAGAGCTCCGCCTGTGCAGGGCGCTGCCTCTGCACGTTATCAGAAAAGTTCTTTGGTGTGGGCCTTTTTTGAGACGAGTGCAGCAGATCGCACCACTGCTATTTGCAATATTTGTCTCAAGCGTATCTCGCGTGGCCAAAACATCAGCCGCTTGGGCACCACAAGCATGACCAGACATATGGCGACCTGCCATGCAGCTCGTTGGCAGGCACACATAAAAGACCCACACCAAAGAACTAAGCGGACCTCTCCTTGCTCCTCCTCAGCTGGGATCTCCATCCCCACTACACCTTCAGTCCTCTCTGAAAGCTGCTCTGAGAGGACTGAAGGTGTAGAATTCGGTGTGTCACAACCAAGTACTTGCAGTACACCGACGTCCGAATGCAGCAGGCAAATTTCCCTGCCCCAGCTGCTGGACCGTAGAAAGAAGTACACTCCCAGCCATCCACATGCCCAGCGGTTGAATGCTAGCCTTGCTAAATTGCTAGCACTTCAACTGCTGCCTTTTCAGTTGGTAGACTCGGCCCCCTTCCGTGAGTTTGTTCAATGTGCGGTTCCTCAGTGGCAGGTTCCCAAACGCCACTTTTTCTCGCGGAAGGCGATTCCGTCTCTCTACCGGCATGTGGAGGGCAATGTCCATGCCTCGCTGGACAGGGCGGTCAGCGGTAAGGTGCATATTACCGCTGACTCATGGTCCAGCAGGCATGGACAGGGACGGTACCTTTCTTTCACGGCCCATTGGGTCACTCTATTGGCAGCTGGGAGGGATGCAGGACAAGGTGCAGTAGTGTTGGAGGTTGTTCCGCCACCACGCCTCCAAAACGCGACTACTGCTACTGGTTGTGACACACCTCTCTCCTCCACCCCCTCCTCTTCTTCTTCCTCCAGTGCTCTGTCCTTGGAACCAGCGGTGCTCCGTAGGCGTACAAGGGGCTACGCAAGTACGCAGGCAAAAAGATGCCATGCCGTGCTTGCGCTGGTGTGTTTGGGGGACAGGAGCCACACTGGGCCAGAGGTTCTGGCAGCTCTGCAGGGGCAGGCCGAGAGGTGGTTGACGCCACGTCAGCTTAAGCCAGGAATGGTCGTTTCTGACAATGGCACCAACCTCCTCTCCGCCCTGCGACAGGGGCAGCTCACCCATGTGCCCTGCATGGCTCACGTCCTCAACCTGGTGGTGCAGCGGTTCTTGGGCAGGTTCCCAGGCTTACAGGATGTCCTGAGGCAGGCCAGGAAAGTCTGTGTGCATTTCCGCCGATCTTATAATGCCAGTGCTCGGCTGACTGAGCTGCAAAAGGAGCTGAACCTGCCCAAGAACCGCCTAATATCTGACATGCCCACCAGGTGGAACTCAACGTTGGCCATGCTGCAGCGACTGCACACGCAGCAGAGGGCCATCAATGAGTACCTTTGCGACTACGGCACCAGGACAGGGTCAGGGGAGCTTGGTTTTTTTTCCCCACGTCAGTGGAGCATGATCAGGGATGCATGCACTGTCCTCTCACCATTTGAGGAGGCCACGAGGATGGTGAGCAGTGACAGTGCATGCATCAGTGACACTGTCCCTCTTGTCCACCTGTTGGAGCATACGCTGCGTGGGATCATGGACAGGGCACTTGAGGCAGAACAGAGGCAGGAAGAGGAGGACTTCCTTGCCTCTCAAGGCCCCCTTTATCCGGACAGTGTTCCTTCTGTCCCACCCATCACACAGGAAGAGGATGAGAGGAGGAGGAGGAGGAGGAGGAGGAGGAGGATTGTGTGAGCATGGAGGTGGAGCCTGGCACTCAGCATCAGCAGCAGCAGTCTTTTAGGGATGATGTACAGTCCCAACAAGCCAGTGGACTTGTACGTGGCTGGGAGGAGGTGGCTGGCGATCATGTCATCCTCAGTGACCCAGAAGACTCCGGACCGAATGCCTCAGCTAACCTACGCTGCATGGCCTCCCTGATCCTGCAAAGCCTGCGGAAGGATCCTCGTGTTCTTCGGATCAAGGAGAGGGACCATTACTGGCTGGCCACTCTCCTTGATCCGCGGTACAAGGGTAAGGTTGCGGACCTTATCTTGCCGTCGCAGAGGGAGCAGAGGATGAGACATCTCAGGGAGGCCTTGCAGAAAGGTCTGTGCAACGCGTTCCCAGAAACTGGGAGGCTACAAACTCCTGGTCCTGGGCGACGAGTTGCTGAGGCTTCGGTCAGTGGCAGAAGGAGCGGTGGGGAAGGTGGACGTCTGACCGATGCGTTCAGACAATTTTTTAGTCCGCAGCCCCAAGGTATGATCGGTTCCAGCAACCATCGCCAGCGTCTGATATACATGGTGCAGGAATACCTTGGGGCAAGGTCAGACTTGGACACCTTTCCCACCGAAAATCCTCTGGCTTACTGGGTCCTGAGGATGGATCACTGGCCAGAGCTTGCACAGTATGCAATTGAGCTACTGGCCTGTCCTGCCTCCAGCGTTCTTTCCGAACGCACATTCAGTGCTGCTGGAGGATTTGTGACTGATCATAGGGTGCGCCTGTCCACCGCCTCGGTTGATCGACTGACCTTCATCAAAATGAATCAGTCTTGGATCACCACCAGCTACCAGGCACCTGAGGCGGATATAACCGAATAATTTTTAATGTCACATCCCTTCAAGACTGCCTATGCTGATGCTGAGTGACTGTCCTCTTATGTTCACTGACTATCCTCTTCCTCCTCCTCAATGATCCATGCCACCACACCAGTGCCTAAGGCACAATTTTTCAGCCCCTGTTTAACAGGGGCGTGTACTTACAATTTTTAAAAAAAATGCTTCGCAACACGTGTGACTGCTGTGCTCCAAGTACAGTCTCTGTGAGGGCCGTGTTGCAGTGTTGTGGCACCAGCACCAGTGCCTAAGGCACAATTTTTCAGCCCCTGTTTAACAGGGGCGTGTACTTACAATTTTTTTAAAAAATGCTTCGCAACACGTGTGACTGCTGTGCTCCAAGTACAGTCTCTGTGAGGGCCGTGTTGCAGTGTTGTGGCACCAGTGCCTAAGGCACAATTTTTCAGCCCCTGTTTAACAGGGGCGTGTACTTACAATTTTTAAAAAAATGCTTCGCAACACGTGTGACTGCTGTGCTCCAAGTACAGTCTCTGTGAGGGCCGTGTTGCAGTGTTGTGGCACCAGTGCCTAAGGCACAATTTTTCAGCCCCTGTTTAACAGGGGCGTGTACTTACAATTTTTTAAAAAAATGCTTCGCAACACGTGTGACTGCTGTGCTCCAAGTACAGTATCTGTGAGGGCCGGGTTGCAGTGTTGTGGCACCAGCACCAGTGCCTAAGGCACAATTTTTCAGCCCCTGTTTAACAGGGGCGGGTAATTACAAATCTTGATCTAATAGTTCACAGCAGGGCCCATTCCTGCGCCCACCAAGAGTAACTATGAGGGCCTGCAGTCTTGTGGCAACACCGTCCACCACCACCGCCAAAGGCCCAATTTTTCTGCCCTGTTCATCAGGTGCTTGCAATTACAAATCTTGATCTAATAACTCACAGCAGGGCCCATTCCTGCGCCCACCAAGAGTAACTATGAGGGCCTACAGTCTTGTGGCAACACCGTCCACCACCACCGCCAAAGGCCCAATTTTTCTGCCCTGTTCAACAGGTGCATGCAATTACAAATCTTGATCTATTAACTCACAGCAGGGCCCATTCCTGTGCCCACCAGTCTTGTGGCTACACCAACATCTAATAGGGCAAATTTCTGCAGAGTATATACGCCAGGCCCCTACTTTCAAACATCCAACTTACAAACGACTCCTACTTGAAAATGGAAAGAGAAAACAGGAAGTGAGAGGAAATCTACCCCTAGGAAGGGAAATTCTATCCTGTTAGATTTAATTTGGGAAAAAGGTATCTCCTCTCTACTGATACTTTATCACCAATCCTTGTTTCAATTAAAACCCCACTTTTTCCAAAAACATTTGTCATTGGGACGGAAAGTGAGGTGACATGTTCTGAACAGATGTGCAAAGACAGCAAATGTTACAGGGGTGATAACCCCTCCCTATGTTCTCCAAAAAGCTTAAAAATAGATTTTTTTGGGATGGAGCTACACTTCATAATGTACCTGTTCAGATTCTACTTAAGATCAAACCTAAAGCCGCAAGTGGTTTTAAATGGCTTCTTTTTTTCCTTTACAAATGTCATTTTGTGCAAGGACAGTTCTAAACACGGGAAACACATGCCACTTCACAGGCATACTTTGGACACCCCCCAGGTACCATATTTAAAGGAAAATGTCACTTTTTTTTTTTCACTTTATGCATCATTAAAATGACTGCTCCCGAAAAAACGTTAGTTTTTAAAAGTTCTTTTTGCATTGATATATGTCCCCTGGGGCAGGACCCGGGTCCCCAAACCTGTTTTATGACATTAACATGCATATTGGCCGTTGTAATTAGCACTTTTGATTTCGAACGTTCGCGTCCATTATAACGTATAGGGTTCGAAAATTCGCGCGAACTTTCGGTCCGTTCGAAGGTTCTGGTTCGAACCGAACCCGGGGTGTTCGGCTCATCCCTACTCCTGAGTATGGCAATACTTTTACACAGCCTGGCCACATACAGAGGCCCAACATGCAGGGAGCACCGTCAGGCGTTCTAGGAGCATAAATTACACCTCTAATTTCCTAACGATCTATTACACTTTCGAAGGCCCTAGAGCACCAGGACAGTGGAATTACCCACAAAATGACCCATTTTTGAAAACAAGCACCCCAACGTATATTCTATGAGGCATTATGAGTCTTTTGAACAGTTAATTTTTTACACAAGTCTTCAGAATACATGAAAAGAAAATGAAAATCTTTTTTTTTTTCTTTTACACAAAGTTGTCAATTTATAAGATATTTCTAACACATAGCATGTATATAGCAAAAATGACACGCCAAAACACATTCTGCGATACCACATGTGTGAGACTTTTACACAGCCTGGTCACATACAGAGGCCCAACATTGAATTAGTACCTTCAGGCATTCTAGGAGCATAAATTACACATCTCATTTCATTCCTACCTATCACACTTTTGAAGGTCCTTGAGCACCAAGACAGTGGAATTACCCACAAAATTACCCAATTTTGGAAAGCAAACACCCCAACGTATATTCTATGAGGCATGGGCTGCAGATAGGTACTCGGGTACTCTGATGGGCTGGAGACAGGTATTCAATTACACTGATGGGCTGGTGACAGGTACTCGGTTACTCTAATGGGCTGGTGACAGGTACTCGGGTACTTTGATGGGCTGGTGACAGGTACTCGGGTACTCTGATGGGCTGGTGACAGGTACTCCGGTACTCTGATGGGCTACAGATAAATACTCGGGTACTCTGATGGGCTGGTGACTGGTACTCAGGCAATCTGATGGGTGGTGACAGGTACCCAGATGGGCTGTGACAGATATATTCCATCTTATCTAAATAGAAAAAAAAAAAACTTGTGGGCTAAAGCTGAACTAAACTCTCTCAATCAACATAAAATATTTTTACCCATGGAGCAGGGGATTTTACAGCTAAGCACACCCTCCTGCCTGCATGCCTGAATGTAAAGGCAGAGGCAACCAGTTAAGTAAATGCTATATGAATTTACCCTTACTCAAGATGGCAGCGATTTGAAATGGGGGGGGGGGGGGGTTCAAAGTGGTTTCTCAAGGTAAAAAACATGGAAAACATGAACAGATAGGTGAGTTTACAATATTATGAACAAAATAAATTGTGAATTTTATATTTTCCTGTGTTATCTTAAAAGCTCTCCATTCTCTACTGCTTTTGAGATGTATTTTAGATAATAGGTGCAGTTCTGAAGAAGACATGCTTTAGCTCATTACTGACTAACACTGGCTGTTTTAGACTTAATTTGCCAATAACCGGGCTGTGTATGGGAAGCACGAGACTTGCAGAGTTGACCAATATCTGCTTGGATACTGTTCTTGCAGGATGGAAAATCTGGCCCTGCAAAGAAAGCAAAGTGAAACGGCTGCTTTTAAAACAAGATCTTTAGAAAGTTGAAAGCAATGTATAAACCAGACACTAACTTTCCATTTTACCAACATTCCAAGAAAAACATTATGGAATGTGAAGAAAGTTGTTTTTAAGGGTATAGTCGGTATATATGATGAACTTAGAGGTAATTGTAATTGGTTATCCAGATTGGCTGAGTCTGAAAATTTGCATTGGAGACTAAGTCTGAATACTGTCTTTCACTTTGTGTGCCAATAGACTAGCATATAAAGTAAGTTGATACAATATATTGCTATATTTTATTTATTTTTAGTACTTTTATTTTAATAAAATCCCAAAAAATTAAACATAAACAAAACTCACCTTTATAAATGAAACAGACGTGTTCCAAGATCATTGCTGTCCTTTAAAGCTGAATTAAAAAACAAGATTTCTGTCAGGATCAGCAAGTATTGTTTTTAGCAATCATCGGACAGTTACAACAAAACACTTTCAATGGTACATTTAACAGACCAAAAAGGGAGCAAATAAAATAAGTTTACTGTTAGGGCTACATACTGTATACTTAAAGGTGATAGATATAGCAAAGGACAAAATGGGAATGGGAATTTGATCGCATTGGTTTTCCATCATATAGCTTAAATATGAAAACATTATCTGTCGAGCTCTGTGAAAAATAGGGCTATTGACTGTCTCACTTTTCTGGCTGCTCCAGGGAATTTGTTTTAAAAACAGTTCTTTTTAAAAAAGGACATCTCCAGCAGTGTCTGGATTTTGGACTACCATCAGTTTATGGAGAGTTTCTTCACAGTAGGAGTGGTTAATCAGTGGCAAGCCTTAGCACATAAAGTAGTAAAGGAAAAATCAATAATAATAATAGTCATTAAAAAATAAAAATAAATAATAATATTAATAATAATAATAAAAAATAACAATAATAATTGTCAAGATGATAATTTTCTTGCAACTAATAATACCCAACGAGTAATTTACACATTTTTTCATCCTGTGGCAATTGTGCCAATAGTTATAAAGTTGCCTTTTCCTGGCACAAAGTTACAGGAGCTGTGAGAGGGGGAACTTGATAGACATCAGTGTTTTTTTTACCTTGATTGAAGACTGAAGAACTGAATGTGTAATCTTTCTAGCAGCAGTGTTTAGGAAAGGAGTTACAGAACTCAGAGAAGCCAAACGGAAAGTACCCAATTCAAAAACACCACTCAGGTACGTTACCAGTTCAGGTCGATTAAATACTCAATATTGCCAATAGCTGAAACTTGTATATATATAATACTTATATATATATTTACACACACATATACATATATATATATATATATATATATATATATATATACACATACACACATATATATATATATATATACAGTATCTCACAGAAGTGAGTCCACCCCTCACATTTTTGTAAATATTTTTTCATATATCTTTTCATGTAACAACACTGAAGAAATTACACTTTATTATAATGTAAAATAGTGAGTGTACAGCTTGTATAACAGTGTAAATTTGCTATATGTGATAAAAGGAGGTAATTCTGCGCCGACTCAAAGAAAACTAGCTAACGTACTGCTGCACACACTGAGGGAAATGTCTGAACCCAAGGGTAAAAGCAAATAAAGGGAGGTAGTGGTGCGCTATACAAAGATCAAATAAACTAACGAGAATATAATAGCCAGAGGCAATAGAGAATGGTGATAGATAATGCAATTCCAGCAGGTCAAAATTCCATAAATAATAATAAAAATTAATATATCATAACTAATATAGTATAGGATAGAAACCGGTAAAAAACATAAAACAAATAATATATCAATGTACGTGCATTGGAAGCAAAACACAGGTGTGGCTGTGAATAGTAGTGGTGGTGGAGCCACGTGCTAAAACAATAGTAAATAAATAATTGCAGTGCTGATAATGCAACGTGAACTCTAAAAAATAAAGCCAGATGAAGTCAATAAAATATCAAACGGTGCAAGCATAAAATAGTCCATAAGTATTAATAACCATATACATCATAAAGTGCAACATGTGATATTGCTTCGGATGCAAAACATTTTAAAGTGCAGGTGCTGGAAAACGAAATTCAATGTAGGGTGCTGCGGGTAGTGGGTGTCCTGTGCGATCCTTTGTGGTAATTGAGTGGGTGTCCCCTTACCTTACTGCTGTAAGGTTACATCATGAAATGATATGTCTTTTTGGTCCTTGGTGACTGTCCCTTTTGTAGATCCCAAGTATGGCAGCCCAGGTCCTTGTTGGCGTTCCTATCCTGCCTTTGAGCGTCCCCTTTAAATGTGGGTTATAGGGTATCCAGGGTAGAAGGTCTCACCAGTACCATATATGTGGGGATGTTAAAAACAGGAAGTATGCCCCATAGTGTAGTAAGTTAGAGTAATATTTATTGGATAAAAGCTTAAAAGACAGGTACTCACATAGAAAAATTGGTAAGCAAATCGATGTACAAACGAGCGGCGAGCTCGATAAGCGTCACTTCCGGTGGCACAAGCAGTCCCGACGTGTGTTCGTCACGAATCACGTTACTTCATCAGGCGTTACTTCATCACGCGTCAGGACTGCTTGTGCCACCGGAAGTGACGCTTATTGAGTACCATGGGACGCTTATTGTGACGCTTATTGAGTACCATGTGAGTACCTGTCTTTTAAGCTTTTATCCAATAAATATTACTTTAAATGACTACACTATGAGGCATACTTCCTGTTTTTAACACTTAGGGGTGTACTGAATTTTGTTGCCAGCGGTTTAGACATTAATGGCTGTTTGTCGAGTTATTTTGAGGGGGACAGCAAAGTTACACTGTTATACAAGCTGTACACTTACTAGTTTACATTGTAGCAAAGTGTAATTTCTTTAGTGTTATCACATGAAAAGATATAATAAATTTACAAAAATGTCAGGAGTGTACTCACTTTTGTGAGATATTGTATATATATTAATTAATATAAATTTGGAGGAGCTTTTAAACTAGGTGACGGGGGGAGGGTCCAGAGGTAGAGACAGCGCAAAACATCCCAGAGGGTAGTATTGGGAGCATTTGTGATAGGTTGACTGAAGCATATAAACCCCAGGTAAGTATAGGAACAAGTCCTATTTACAACCTTGGAACACCTAATAAGAAGACAGTATGCGACCGGTCTGAACTACGTGGCATGTTCACCAATGCCAGGAACCTGGCAGACAAGATGAGAGAACTAGAGATACTGTTGTACGAGGAGGATTTCGATTTTGTGGGAATTTTCAGTAAAAAACAGGCAATTTTCTCCTGCCAGTAAATGCCAGGAAAAGGAAAAAGTTGCCAGTAAAAAATATGGCTGTGATGTTCGGCCCGGTCCAGAGCCGGCCGAGACCATCCAAGTGCCTGCTACAGTGTGTTCGGGCAGCTCTGGTGGAGGCGGTGCCCAAGCATGTTGTGTGATGTCATGGTGCAAGGGAGCCAAGCAGAGCAGCCAGAGCCTCATGTGTGGGTCTGCAGGAAAGGAGCAGGGCAGGTCAGGAGCAGGACTGTCAGTGCTGTTTATACTGGAGTGGACTGAAGGGACCACCTGGCTTGGAGAGAGACTGTCACTGTGACTCAGGAGGAGGACATGTCGTGCTGGTGAGAAGTCTGTATCATCTGTGCTGCTGCACACTTCTGTCATTGTCACTGTGAGAGTCAACTTCATGTGTGTGTGCCTTCATATTCTAATTTCTTGCCCTCCTGAGTCCTGTCCCTGAGCTACTTACTTACTATATCGAAAATAAAATACGAAATATGTTTTTTGCCCTAATATTTACCTTAAATCACACTGCTAATTGCATATTGTACTTGTTTGTAGCCTAAATACTAAAATCTGCACAAACTGTAATTTTTGGAAATGCCAGTAAAAACTTGGCTGTGCCAGGAAATTTTGGGTGTTGTGCCAGTAAGTTTCAATCTGGTAGGTTGGCAACACTGGGTGCCAGGCACCCCTGCGCCCCATATGGACCGACCGCCGCTGGAGGTGAGACACCAAAAGGTGATGACTGGCATTACATGTTGACAACGTCCAAGGCACAGTGCCACCAGCAGGAGAGACAGCATAAAAACAAGGCCTTGACAACTACTTTTATATATGCCTGAAGTACAGTTTATTCAATCCTCTCCAGAAGTTTTGGACTTCTGTGTGATGAAGGTTTTTATTTGCCTCCTGCAACACTCTTGCAGACTACACTCATCCTGTTGTTTACATCACTCAGCAGCCTGAAATCTGTCCAACTGGCAGCATACTTTTGAGATCTGTGATGTGATATTCAAAAGAAGATGGCACTGCAAATCGTCTGAGAGTGGCGGAGCATCAAGTAGCAGCAATCCCCTTATTACCTCTCTGGAAACCAATTTACAATGACAAAACTGAAATAAATGAAACATATACAGATGGGAAATGCATTATAGTTTTTGTCCTATTTCTGACAGCAGCCTTCTCCCAAGAAACAATACACCCATAGATAATCATATACAAAGATGAGATCATGAGAAATTCTCAACTTTGCATTTTAAGGAAATATAAAGAAACAACTAGATCAGAGAGATTACACGCCCACTCCCAAAGCATTTTTTTCTAAGAGAAAAGAGAGGATACTGTTCATTTACAAGTAGAGCAAAGCCATGAATAAGACTGCTAATCGGTGCAAAGAATAGCACACTGTAAGTATAAAGATCCAGTAATTGCATTGTAACATACTGGATCCATCAGCATGGTGTTACATGAGAACGTTGGTGAATGGGGATGAGTCAAAGGTACCTTCTTCTGGAGGCAAGTTAGGCAAATATTACACAAGTTTGGGTGTCAAATTTAAACTCCACTGGTGTTAAAAGTCAGTTCTGGCCATTTTCTAGGCCAGGGATCCTCAAACTACGGCCCTCCAGCTGTTGCAGAACTACACATCCCACGAGGCATTGTAAAACTCTGACATTCACAGACATGACTAGGCATGATGGGAATTGTAGTTCCCGAACAACTGGAGGGCCGTAGTTTGAAGACACCTGTTCTAGGCTAATAGACAAGGGATTGCCAAACAAATAACACTGCCCCAAGGAACATGTACCATAGAAAAAAAAAAAAAAGTTTAAAAACTCTGTTTAGCAGGAAGCAGCAATTTTAGCAATACTTAAAATGAAACATTAACCACTTCAGCCCCGAAAGAATTGGCTGCTGAATGACCAAGCCATTTTTTTTTGCGATACGGCACTGCGTCGATTTAACTGAAAATTGTGTGGTCGTGCGATGCTGTACCCAAACAAAATTGACGTACTTTTTTTCCCACAAATAGGAGTTTTCCCACAAACAAAACAGCGTGGAGTTCCCCACACAAGCATAGCAGGCCCTTCAGATCTGGTATGGATTTTAAGACCCTATGCCAAAAAGACCGAAAAAAAAATGTTGAACTTAAAGGGAGACCCTGTGTAAAAATCAAGAACAAAATGCTTGGGGTCCCCCCAAACATCCATACCAGATATGAGTATGTAGCTTGGTTGGCCAAAGGAGGAGGGAAACATGCCCCCCCCCCCTGAACCATACTCGGCCCCACACTTTGCCAAAAGGGTCTCCCTGGGAAAGCCCCCTGTCTCCATGTCTGTGAGAAACAGAACTGTCAATTTATGGTAAGCAGTCATCGTCATTTGACATCTGACATTGCTGGATGATGTGATCAACTTTTGATTTACATTTGGGCCATATTTTGGTTTTGTTTCTTTTAAAAAAAGGACTTGTCAAAAACTGTGTGTGAGTTTTAATATTTGTATGTAGCCCTTATTCACATTGAGGGGGGGGGGGGGGGGCTGCAATCTGGGTTCCAAATTCCAGTAAGTGTCCTCAGACCCCCACAATCACAGGGCTAGGGTTTTGGGGAAAGGGCTCTTGTCTTCATGAACATAGGGACAAGGTGCTTTGCTAGGGAGGTACCCTCCGTTTTAAGGGAATGTGGTCTGGTGTCTTACAGGAGGGAGGACACACACTCGTCCCCCCTTTCCTGCATGCTCTGATACGAGTCTGGTGTAGTTTTTTGGGGATCCCATTTTTTGGGGGGACCCCATCCCAGTTTCATAAAACCCATACCAGATGACAAGGGTCTGGTGTATAATTTGGAGGGACCTTACACCTTTTTTCTGTTTTTTGCAGGGAGTCCTCCTTAAAATTAATACCAGACCTGAAGTGAATAGTATGAATTAGGGGGGGAATCCCATGCCATTTTTAACTATCCACTTTATTTACATGGCCAGGGATTCTGAATCAGTAAATTATTAGGGTCTGGGAAAATCACTGGTTGCTAATGACAAGACGGGTGCACCTGCTACCTTGACAGTGGGAGGTGAAACCTGTCAAATATAGTAACAGGAGAAAAAATAGCTACTACATATGATGTACAGCTCCTATGGGCTGAAAGTCTGGCATTCTGACAAACACCCAAACAAACAAAATTTGGACCCTATTGAAGAACTGATATTAATATTAAAATATGGTAGATATAACTTACCGTTCTACTGTAAAATTCAGAAAATATTCATAAATAAAAATCACCCTGTTCTTGTTATACTGAAGTATTACTTGAACTAAAATATAATGCTTTCTGGTACTTTGACTGCAATGCAATTTAAACACACTTAATTAAGAAAGCTTGTGAAAAACAGTAACTAACATATTGGAATAAATAAATAAAACATATATTGTACAAAGTAAACATAATTTTACCATGCAACCAGCACCTGCATTTGGAGTAAATGTCTTGTGTACTAATTAAAGCAGGTCCCCAGGCAAAATATATAGTGTTTATACATATAAACAGAAAGTGCAGCGCTGGAAAAACTGTAAATTACCAGTTGATAAAAAATAACCCAAAATAATTAATGAAAATAATGAGTACTCAAACAAAATTCATGTGTAAAACTCAAAGTTCATAGAGTCCAAAAAGTTCAAGTGAAGTGAAACAAATAAGTTCATAAACTTCTGTGAAATTAATCCAAGGTGTATGTGTTGATAGCAGTGTATCCCATCACCACAGAGGTCAAAGATGAACAAAAGGAGGGGGGGGGGAGGCTTACCAGAAAGCCAGTGACCGCCCTTATTCAGGGGGGTCAAACTAAGCTTTGGACGAACAGCCTTGGTGCTGTTGGGGATTGCCAGCGTCCCGATGAATGTCCAGCAGCAACGAGTCTCCAGCAGCAACGAATCCTCCAATGTGGCAGCTTCTCCCAGATGGTCCTCATATATCACTTTTTCCGCTTCACTAACACTGTTTAAATAGAGGATTTAGATCTGATAGTACTGGTTTTATGGAGGCCTGCCGCCTGGGCCTTTTTTTTTTTTTTTTTCTCTATTTATAAGTGATCACATTCCCTCTGTTCTCAGCTGCAGAAGAGCTGGGGAGGAGAAGCAGCAGCCCACTGTGCTTCCCAGTGAATGGCTATGCAGTGGGGGAGTGTCAGGACAAGTATGATCACCAGTACTATCAGATCTAAATCCTCTATTTAAACAGTGTTAGTGAAGCGGAAAAAGTGATATATGAGGACCATCTGGGAGGAGCTGCCACATTGGAGGATTCGTTGCTGCTGGAGACTCGTTGCTGCTGGACATTCATCGGGACGCTGGTAATCCCCAACAGCACCAAGGCTGTTCGTCCAAAGCTTAGTTTGACCCCCCTGAATAAGGGCGGTCACTGGCTTTCTGGTAAGCCTCCCCCCCCCCCTCCTTTTGTTCATCTTTGACCTCTGTGGTGATGGGATACACTGCTATCAACACATACACCTTGGATTAATTTCACAGAAGTTTATGAACTTATTTGTTTCACTTCACTTGAACTTTTTGGACTCTATGAACTTTGAGTTTTACACATGAATTTTGTTTGAGTACTCATTATTTTCATTAATTATTTTGGGTTATTTTTTATCAACTGGTAATTTACAGTTTTTTCACCATCCAGCGCTGCACTTTCTGTTTATATGTATTCATTCTGTGCCCTATACCTGGGTTATTAGTGTTCAGCTGCAGGACTCACCTTCACGGTTTTTTGATTCATTTTCTTTCATCAACATATTTTGTCACTAATCATTTTTTCACCTAGTGCAATTTCTTTCTTTATATTTATATAGTGTTTATATACTTATTGTATATGTAATGTTATGTCTGCCAAAACATTTTTAATGCTGCTCAGTCAGACTGGTGATTCCTCCCAGGTTCCCCTGGTTCAGATTTAGAGCTTACTTTAGATGTTAATTATACACTAAATTAGTATCCTCAGACTGTTAATTTATTGTCCATTAAGAAGGCAGGTGTCACAAACTCTTGGACCCACTACAATCAGGCTTCCGCCCAGGCCATGGCACAGAAACGGCACTTCTGAAAATATGGGATGACGCCCTAGAAGCAGCGGATGATGGAAAATCGTGTCTTCTGGTATTGCTGGACCTTAGTGCGGCGTTCAACACATTGGACTACAACACTCTTCTCAGCCGCCTCAAGGAAGTGGCGGGAGTTGCAGATGTAGATCTTCCATGGTTCGCTTCCTTCTTAGGAAACCGGTCACAGACAGTGAAACTAGGAACCTTCACTTCAGAAACCTGGGCAATTACTTATGGTGTCCCTCAAGGATCACCATTGACACCAGTACTGTTCAACATTTATATCCGGCCACTCTTCAAAATTATTAAAAAATCAGATCTATGCTACCACTCATACGCGGACGACACTCAACTGTATTTCCGGACAAAAAGACCAGTACCAGGAACTAGGAAAATGTCTCACAATGATAGATGACTGGATGACCACTAGCTCCCTCAAACTAAATGGATCGAAAACAGAACTACTGCTCCTTCACGCAAACCAAAGGAAAAAGACGAAGACCCTTTTGGACACCACCAACCATCCTGGGACAGACCATCCTTCCAAGCAACAAAGCCAAAAGCCTCGGAGTAATCTTTGATTCAGAGATGACCATGGAGGCACCAATAGGATCCGTAATCAGCGGATCCCACCATCTCCTCCGCCTGCTACGCAGACTCATCCCCTTCATCCCGGAAAAGGAAAAAGTAGGAACGATCATCAATTCGCGTCTCGACTACGCAAACTCCCTCTACATAGGATTACCAGATTACCAGATTGTGCGCCTTCAAATTGTCCAAAACACAGCAGCAAGATTAGTCACCAGAAAGAAACCTTGGGAATCCATCTCCCCATCCCTAAGGACCCTCCATTGGCTCAAGGTAAAAGACAGGATCACATTCAAAACCCTCTGCCTTACCCACAAATGTACACAAGGAAATGCGCCTCAATACCTTTGTGAGAAAATAGAAAAATACATACCAAATCGCAGCCTTCGATCAACAAACCAAAACCGCCTTCTCATCCCCAAAGCTCGCTACAAATCGAAGGGAGAACGAAGATTCGCAGTACAGGGACCTTGGCTATGGAATGCTCTACCATACAACATCCGCTTGGAAGAAAACCATCAGGCCTTCAGGAAAAAACTCAAGACCCACCTCTTCTAAACATGGCATCACAACAAGAGCAGACAAGCGCCTTGAGGCGATTCAGTTCGCAGTTGCAGTGCTATACAAATCATTCATTCATTCATTCAGAAACCTGTAATGCTGAACAAGGAAATAGCGGGCCCTATATATGTTTTCTAAATATGTGTCAGTTTTCATGGCATCTGTAATAAAGAGAATGTGCCCTGGTTTTTTTTTATGGTCAGGACTAAAAAATAATATCTAAAAATTGCTTTTATTTTTTAGTCAGGTAGTATAAATTACTGCATATTAATGTTTTGTGTTCTCCTTTGTTGCTAGAAAGTGGAGCTTTAGGTGCCTTTTCACATGTTTTCCTCTGTCTTCTAAGAACCCTTGCTATTTACAACCCTCAGTAGCTCAATCAGAAAGCTACAAATGCAAGATAATCAGAGCAGTAACCTGTCCTCTTCTTCCTCTTCAATCTAACTGGCTCTGTTGTGAAGTTTCAATAAGGAACAATGTAGCTAAAAAGAGATAACTACCGCTGCTCTCATTTTTAATTCATAGTACCCTGGGAATCCTTTGTGACGTGTTATGTCCATTTTTAACAGATGAATTGGTTAAAAAATACAATACAATTTACCAGAATCATTTTAGATTATGTTTAACCACTTAAGGACCAGAAGAATTCCCCCCTTAATGACCAGGCCATTTTTTGCACAAACAGAGTTTTCTTTTAGTGATATTTGATCACCTCTGCAGTTTTTATTTTTTGCTCTATAAACAAAAAAGAGTGTAAATTTTGAAAAAAAAAACAATATTTTATACTATTTGCTATAATAAATATCCCCCAAAAATCTTTTTTAATTAATTTCTTCATCAGTTTAGGCCGATATATATTCTTCTACATATTTTTAGTGAAAAAAACAAAACCCAATAAGCGTATATTGATTGGTTTGCACAAAAGTTATAGCGTCTACAAAATAGGGGATAGATTTAGGGCATTTTTATTATTTATTTATTTTTACTAGCAATGGCGGCGATCTGTGATTTTTTTTATCATGACTGTGACATTGACCCTTTCTGCGCTAGTCATCATAAGTTTGGAAAAAGCTATTATTTGTTCATTATTTATTAATCTGAATATTTGCATGCAGATCTGTCTGGTCTGCAGAGAATCAGACATTTTTTTATTCTGGGCTGTTGTGATTCTGATTTCATATGATTTTCTGACAAATGAAAATTACTTCAAGCATATATTAAAGCCTCATACACACGATCCGATTGTTGACCAACCGAGCATCAGATTTTTGTCCAAAGGCCGTGTGCCAGGAACTTGTCTTGCATACTAACGGTACACAATTGTCGGCCAACAAACACGAACGTAGTGACATACTAGACGTACTACCAGAATATAAAGAGGAAGCTAATATCTCAAGCGCCACCCTTTGGGCTCCTTCTGCTAATTTCGTGTTAGTAGAATTTGGTGAGTGTTGATTCGTGCTTTTCAGTTAATTTCTGAATGGCTGTTCGTCAACCAGCCATGTTGCAGAATTGGAGGAGAGAACGTGCTATTATTGGACTTGGAGTTGTTGCATTGACCAAAGTTCAGTCCAGGAACAGGAGGAGGAGTTCTTGGACCAAAAATTGGTTGATTAATCGTGACCAATTAATGTCATATGCCATTGCTGCGGGAGCTCCAGGAGAATAATCCGGATGATTTTCAGAATTAACTCAGGATGACGGACCCCTGCTTTCACCAACTCTTGGCATTGGTGACCCCCTATAATAAGAAGCAGGACACATGCATGAGGCTTGCCATCACTCCAGAGCAAAGACTCCTAGCCACCTTGCGGTACTTGGCGACAGGACAAGTTTACTACTGGGATCTCTCCCCAGGCTCTGGGACTCATTATTCCAGAGCTCAGCCATTATTCAAGTCCTGCAGAAGGACCATATTAGGGTAATTACCTTTAAGATCACATTCTATGTTTGCTAATGTATTGTATTAATTTGTTGATTACATAATTATCAATATTGTAATATGCTGTGAATGTCCTCATGCATACCATAAGCTTTTCCTGCTCCTTTTTTGGCCTACATGCATATTTTCCATAACTAACCTCCCCAGCATGCTATCCTCGGCCCATACACATCCAGCCTAGTAACATAACAATGTTTTTTGTCAGCTACATTTTGGTGCTTACCCTAAACAACCCCTAAAATGTCAGAGTGCAAGATACCATTTTTTTGGGGTCCAAACTCATTTGGAACCCCCCCCCCCCCAAAATGCTAAGTCAACAGATACAAATACTCTATCTGCTGATTTTGCAAAACCCATACACACTATCCATCTTTTGTGTTCATATTTCTGTATAATTCACCAAACCATGTAGTGCAAGGGTCTGTCTGATTACCTACAAATTGTAATGTAGAAAGTTTTTGTCTCCTATTATATTGATACATTTTTTCAGAATGTAAAAATGTGCTGCAATTTGGACAGTGTGTATCCATATTTTTAGATTATGACACTTCTTACCTGTCCACTAGACTGCCAATAGTGTAAGTAAGGAGGGGCTGGCTAAAGTATCACAGATTATTTATGCAAACAGCTCTCATGGAAGTGGAGAGGGTTACCTGTGCAAAACATCTACTGATTACCCCCCCCCCCCCACCCTAAAATTTTACTAATGGGCCACCAGCGGGGCTGATAAATCAGATAAGTTGACCTTACACTTTTGTCTTTAAATACTCATTTATGTTTTATCCATGTGTTGGCTAAGCCTGTTTGTGTCAAATCTGGTTGCAATGTTATATGCAGAAGTGGTAATTTCAGTTTTCTTCCAACCCAGAGCAATGGCAGGACGTTGCAGCCCAGTTCCACCCTCAGTGGGATTTTCCCAACTGTGGTGGTGCTATTGATGACAAGCGGATTGTCCCACCACCCAACTCTGGCTCATATTATTTTAATTATAAGGGCTTTTGCAGCATAGTCATGCTATCTGTAGTGTCTGCCATCTATAAGTTTTTGTATCTGGATGTTGGGAAGAATGGCTGTAATTCTGATGAAGGAGTGATTATGCAGACCGAGTTCTACAAGCGGCTCCAGAATGGCACCTTAAACTTCCCACCTGCTGAGGAGAATGTTGAGGGCCTCAATTTTATTTTTGTTGCAGGTGAGGCTCTGGAGAAACATCTGATGAAGCCATTTGCTATGAGGAACCTCACCCCAGAGCAGAGAATATTCAATTACAGGCTCTCTCGTACCAGAAGGATGGTCTAAAATGCCTTTGGCATCCTATCGAGTCGTCTCAGGCTGTTTTTGACTCCAATCAACCTGGCACTCTACAAGATCAAGCACGTGGTCCTGTGCTGTTGTACTTTACATCATTTTTTAAGGAGGAATACTACCAGCTACCTTGCCTCACTGCCAAGTGACGTGAACTCTGCAGTGGCAGGCCCAGCTGAAGAGGCTGCAGCTCGACACACAGATCCACGTCCTGTCAGTGGAGAGGAGACCGATGGTGTGTTCCCAGTACAGAGGAACACTGATCGGTCTCCTCCCCTTGTGAGTCCCCTCCCCTCACAGTTAGAATCACTCCCAGGGAACATACATTAACCCATGCAGCGCCCCCTAGTGTTAACCCCTTCCCTGCCAGTCACATTTACACAGTAATCAGTGCAATTTTAACGATCGTTGTGTAAATGTGAATGGTCCCAAAAATGTCTCAAAAGTGTCTGATCGTTGTGTAAATGTGAGCCTATCGAGTCGTCTCAGGCTGTTTTTGACTCCAATCAACCTGGCACTCTACAAGATCAAGCACGTGGTCCTGTGCTGTTGTACTTTACATCATTTTTTAAGGAGGAATACTACCAGCTACCTTGCCTCACTGCCAAGTGACGTGAACTCTGCAGTGGCAGGCCCAGCTGAAGAGGCTGCAGCTCGACACACAGATCCACGTCCTGTCAGTGGAGAGGAGACCGATGGTGTGTTCCCAGTACAGAGGAACACTGATCGGTCTCCTCCCCTTGTGAGTCCCCTCCCCTCACAGTTAGAATCACTCCCAGGGAACATACATTAACCCATGCAGCGCCCCCTAGTGTTAACCCCTTCCCTGCCAGTCACATTTACACAGTAATCAGTGCAATTTTAACGATCGTTGTGTAAATGTGAATGGTCCCAAAAATGTCTCAAAAGTGTCTGAAGTGTCCGCCGCAATGTCGCAGTCACGAAAAAAATCGCAGATCGCCACCATTACTAGTAAAAAAAAGACAATAAATCTATCCCCTATTTTGTAGACGCTATAACTTTTGCGCAAACCAATCAATATATGTTTATTGCGATTTTTTTTTCCAAAAATATGTAGAAGAATACGTATTGGCCTAAACTGAGTAAAAAATGTGTTTTCTTTTTAAAAATGGGATATTTATTATAGCAAAAAGTAAAAAATATTGTGTTTTTTTCAAAATTGTCGCTCTTCTTTTGTTTATAGTGCAAAAAATAAAAACCGCAGAGGTGATCAAATACCACCAAAAGAAAGCTAAATTTGTGGGGAAAAAAAGGACGTCAATTTTGTTTGGGTACAACGTTGCATGACCGCGCAATTGTCAGTTAAAATGACGCAGTGCCGAATCACAAAAAGTGCTCTGGTAAGGAAGGGGGTAAAATCCTCCAGGGCTGAAGTGGTTAATGGATCTAATGTATGAAGTTCAAAAACATTATGCCTTTTCAACTTTTATAATTTTTTTGAGGACTAAAAATTGCAGGAGTTGGCCAAATTTAAGAGCACATTGTCACTGTAACTACAACAACTTAACAAGTACACTGGTATTGAGCATTGAAATAATAAGCCACACATTGTTACTCAAAGCACATTCACATGTGCGTTTTAAGGTTTTAAAACAAACCAACATCTTGGTGTATAACATGTATGTTTTGCATTATTTTTCCTTTTTGGGGGCTAAACAGGCATGTTCTAAAACATTAGATACACATCCCAAAACTCAGGAACTTACAAAGTTCAATTTTGGTAAAGTGAAGGCCAAATGTGACATTAGTATCCCAAGACTGTGTGGATGTTACCTTCCTCATATGGGATGATCTCACCCCTCTAAAAGCCAAAATTTGAAGCCAAGTGCACGTAGAGGCATAACAATTAAGTTTCCCTTATGATCCCATGCTGCAAATGTGTGTAGTTACAAACATCTTTTTTTCTAAACCCACAAAACACACAGTGTGTCAACATGTGCTATCTCCCATCACGGGGTATCAATGGACATGTTTCAGGGGTTCAACCCCTTCCTCTGAGCTTCTTTAGTTATGAGGAGGGGGTTTCATCCCCAAAACGCATCCATTGATACCCAGTGATGGTAGATAGCACATGTAGGATTTTGTTGAAAATGATGGACTTTATAGGCATAAGATAAGAATATTTGTAGAAAATTGACAAAATTTATTTACAAAATTAAAATACTGAAGTGCAAAAAACATACAGAAACTTGCATATTTAAACAATAATTGCCTCAGAGCATAGTGATTACACCGTCGTCATAGTCAGATTGGTTAATGAATAAATCAGATACCCGAATATTGTACTTAAATCCAACAGATAATAATTGTCAAAAAGAACAACAATACAGACAGTGTATCAAGAATGGCTCAGCTCGGTTTGTCCTACATGTTATGCGTTATGCAAACGCTTCATCAGGAGCTTTGGCGTTTTCTAGAGGTGAAAGAAATATATGCATAAGTTCAAGACAATTCATATTTATAATACAATACATGTATTAATACATTATTTTATAATCTTGTTATCATGAACCCGGAAAATAAAACCAAAATCAAATCCCCCATTGCCATAAAATTGAAAAATAGAAAAAGAAAGAGAATTATAGGGAAAAGTAGGGAAGGGGGAAACAAAAGCAAGGAAAGAAAGAAAAAAAGGAGAGACTTATTTTGTGTGGGATATGATGAACTATGGGAACGGGTGTAACATAACACATTTTTAATAAAAATTTGAATAAATGTTAAATGTTTTTGAATATATATAAAATCTAAATTATAACTATTTAATTACTTACATTTCCTAATAGGAATAGGATTATGGTAGATTCGAGTGGGGATGAAACAATGTGCTGCAACATACTGTCTAATAAAGACTGGTACCAACAAATGTCTCCATTATGCCTTCCTACATTCAAAACCCAATATCTAGCTATTATCAATAAGGGCTATCAAAAAGGCCTCATAGATTAGGATACCTACAATTATCTTAATAACAAACACCCTAGGGAAGCAACATTCTAATCATTTACAGTGGAGCACTCTTGGATAACTCCGGGTATACCAGCAAGTATTGATTACCCCAACATATCTAATACTAGGTGAGACTATAGATAAATTATATATATTTTTTTCCCTTTCCTTCTTCCCCTTCCTGTTTTCTTATAACAATAAATGGTTCTAAATTTTAAACTGGGCTTAATTATGCAGCATTGAATCTACATTATACGTATATATATATATATATTATACACAGACTGCCTTAACAGGACAAAGAAGTTTCCTCCTCTCTTACCTTTGGTTGTTCACCAAGGTGTAGATTACCATTCCCCGCTCGAATCTACCATAATCCTATTCCTATTAGGAAATGTAAGTAATAAATAGTTATAATTTAGATTTTTTATATATTCAAAAACATTTAACATTTATTCTAATTTTTATTAAAAATGTGTTATGTTACACCCATTCCCATAGTTCATCATATCACACACTAAATAAGTCTCTCCTTTTTTCTTTATTTCCTTTCTTTTGTTTCCCCCTTCCCTACTATTCCCTATAATTCTCTTTCTTTTTCTTTTTCTCTTTTTCAATTTTATGGCAATGGGGGATTTGATTTTGGTTTTATTTTCCGGGTTCATGATAACAAGATTATAAAATAATGTATCGATACATGTATTGTATTATATATATGAATTGTCTTGAACTTATTTCTTTCATCTCTAGAAAACGCCAAAGCTTTTTTTTTTTTTTTGTTTAATTCCTTTATTTCAAAGTAAATTGCATAACAAAAAATATAACAGGGAACATATCCAACCGATTACAGTACAAGTGGTAAGACAGGGAGTTAGAAGATGTGACAGTGTTCAGGCAACATTTGGCGGGTCGACTGAGCCTGCTTCTTGCCTAATAAACAATACAAAGAGATACAGTGCTAAGGCAACATTACAGAGTACAGGAACGCATAGGCTACTTGTTCAACGTTCTACCCTGCTTATGAACGGTCGTAAATCTGTTGGGAAAAACAGTCACTGGCCTGAATAAGCTATTACTTATTTTATTTGTGAGTATGTTAGTACGATCATCTATACGCCCCACACATGGGCGACCTTCCGGTCTCACTGTTTCCAGGTTTAAACCAGTATCTTCCTATGGACTCGTGTGTGGGTGGCAACTTGAGAAAAGGTGAAATACTACTTATGGGGAGGGGGGGGGGGGGGGATCTTGAGGATGGGAGACGCAAGAAAGGGGGGAAAGGGGGGAAAAGGGGTGAGCAAGCAAATTAAGAGGAAGGTGGTGTCCTCTGCCCGGGGGGCGTCGGTAAGGAGGTCTGCCTGTGGGGTCCAAGACTGCGTGCCACTTCTTGGAGATATTCCTCTGTGTATATGAAATACTGCCAGGGTCTCCAGGTCTTGCGGAAGGCCTCCTCCCTATCGTACAAAGTGGCTGAGAGGTCCTCCATGTCTCTCAGTTCGTTAACTTTAGCGAACCAGAGGGGCCTTGCCGGTGGGTTCTCCGATCTCCAACACAGCGGAATGCATGCCTTGGCCGCATTCAAAAGTTGAATGGTCAAAGACTTTTTATATTTTTTAATGGGTCGTTCTGTCATATGTAGCAGACAGGCCGCCGGGTTCCCTTCCAGGGAGACATTGGTCAGGTGTCTGATCGTGTCAGTCACCCCCCGCCAAAAAGGGGTAAGTTTGGGGCAGGACCAGAATATATGCAGCATCGTGCCAGCTTCAGTCCCACATCGCCAGCATCGGTCTGAAACCTGTGGAAATATACGATGCAGGGTAGTGGGTGTTCTGTACCAGCGAGTGGTAATCTTGTAGCAGGTCTCTTGGACTCTGGTGGCGATGGACGCCTTCTGTGCAAAGTGCAGGATTTTTTGTCTTTGTTCGCCCGTGAAGTGCATATTAAGTTCTGTCTCCCACTTAGTTATGAAGAGGGGTGTAGATCCCTCTATTGATTGGGTTAGAGAGGAGTATATGAGCGAAAGACAATGGCGTTCTGGCTCCCCACAATGGCAAATGTGCTCCAATTCTGTGAGTGGACGAGAGATGCCCGGTTTCCGCATGCAACTGCGCAAAAAGTTCCGGAGCTGCAAACCGCTCCAGAAGTCCAGAGGGGGGTCCGCTGCCAATGTCCCTGCTTCTAAGGTGAGTCGGCCATCTGATCCTATAAAATCGCACAAGCGTAGTCTGGTACCCGTCGCCAAGCGTTGGAGAGTGGGGCTCTGAAGGCCCGGGACAAATTCTGGGTTACCCAACACTGGCACCATAGGTGAGGGTGTAGGTGACATAGTGGAATGCTTAAAGGCATCTCTTGCCACCGAGAGGGTGCTTCCCAGTGTGGGGTGGTCCGCCAATTCCTTTGGCAGGGGGGCGGCGATCCACGGCCGGCTCCCGAGCGTGCCCTCTGAGTCTTCCCCTTCCATGGTTACCCAGTGTTTCGCCCCGGCATGACAGTGCCAGTCCACTATCCTGGTGAGGTGGACCGCCCTGTAGTAAGCCTTCATATCTGGGAGGCCAAGTCCACCATCACTTTTTGCCCTGTGCAGGAGCTGCATCTTTATGCGTGGCTTGCAGTGTGACCATATAA
This sequence comes from Lithobates sylvaticus, assembly GCA_028564925.1. Lineage (NCBI taxonomy): Eukaryota > Metazoa > Chordata > Amphibia > Anura > Ranidae > Lithobates > Lithobates sylvaticus. The sequence continues at coordinate 406,970,713 of CM053030.1, forward strand.
AGCCCCTAAACATGGCTTCCAACCGTTTAAAGAAGGTTGGGGGCAGGCGGATGGGCAACGCCTGCATTACATACAGGACCTTGGGTAGTAGAGTCATCTTCAGAGCATTACAGCGTCCGAACCAGGTCAAAGTGAGTGTATGCCAGCGCAAAAGGTCTGCCTTCAGACGGTCGAGCATTGGTGCGAAATTGGCCTCGTATAGGCCTTTGGTGTCTGAGGTGATGTCCACCCCCAAATACCGAATGCGGTCTTTTGCCAATTTCAGCGGGAAGGTTTGTCTCAGACGCCTCACAGTGTCATTCCCTACTGTTATGTTCAGGATGGAGGACTTTGCCAAATTAATTTGAAAGAGAGAGAGGGTGCCGTAAGTTTGCAGAGATTGGAGCAAGTTGGGGAGTGACGTGAGGGGTTCTGTGACGAAAAAGATGAGGTCATCTGCAAACGCGGCCACCTTGTGGCTCCCCGAGGGTTTGGGGTAGCCCATAATGCCTGCATCAGGCCGGATGTGGCACAGGAGTGGCTCCAATGAAAGGATGAAGATTAGTGGTGATAGAGGGCACCCCTGGCGTGTGCCATTGCGTATGCGGAAAAAGTCGGATCTCGTCTCGTTGACTTTAATCAATGCCGTCGGGTTAGTGTATAGGGACAGAATCCAGGTCAGCATGGAGGGTTTCAGACCAATGTGTTCCAAGGTGGCCCGGATAAATGACCAGTCAACACGATCGAACGCCTTCTCCACGTCAGTGGACAGCAGGAGAAGGGCTCGATTTGAAGTCTTGGCAGCATGAAGCAGATTGAGCACCCGGATAGTGTTATCCCGAGGCTCTCTCATCGGGACAAAGCCTGCCTGGTCCCTATGAATGAGATTGGGGATATGTGGGAGCAGCCTGTTTGCTAGGATTCTGGCAAAGAGCTTTAGGTCCGTGTTCAAGAGAGCGATAGGGCGGAAATTTCCACACTGCGAGAGGTCCTTCCCCTCCTTCGGGATGAGGGAGATAAAGGCTCTCAAGGAGTCCTCTGGGAAGGAATTCCCTTCTGTAATGGAATTAAGGGCGGCGACCAACGGTTGCGCTAGAGTGTCAAAGAAAGTTTTATAGTAAGCTGGGGTTAGGCCGTCAGGGCCCGGTGCTTTTTTGGGTTTGGAAGTGGCCAGAGCCTCACCCAGCTCCGTAACTGTAATCGGCTCCTCCAGCTCCTCCTGCACGGTTTCAGGCAGTGAGGGCATGCCCGACGCTGCTATATACGACCGAGGGGTTAATGGGCTTTCCCCCGATGGGTCTGTGATGTGTGGCTTCTCTAAGTTGTAAAGACTTTTGTAGTAAGAATGAAATTCCTTGGCGATGTCTGAAGAGACATGCAGCCGTTGGCCAGACGGCGTTAGAATGTGGGGAATATAAGTCTTAGTACGCGGACCCCGTAGAGCCCTTGCTAGCAACGTACCAGGTTTGTTTGAGAATTCATACATGGTACGCCGCGCCCATGCCAACTTCTGTTTCGTTTTGTGGAACAGTATACCATGTAGTTCCTCTCGGGCCTTAAGAAGGTCCTGGAATGTGGCCTGAGCTAGACTCGCCTTGTGCTTACTTTCTAAATTATGGATCAATGTCATGAGTTCTTCTGTACGGCGGTTTCTTTCGTGCTTAAGTCGAGCTCCTATCCGGATCAGCGTGCCCCTTATGACCGCCTTGTGGGCCTCCCACATCACAAGGGGATTGGTAACCAATTCCCTATTAAGGGAGAAATACTCACGCAGAGCAGTCAAAATCTCTGTGCGAGTGTCCTCTGATTGAAGCAAAGATTCGTTCAGGGTCCATGATGGTGGGGATCGGGATTCCGTTCCCAACTGTAATATCAGGTTAACTGGTGCATGGTCCGAAAAAGACATGACGTCTATGGACGTTGACACTACTCTAGACAGGTCTTTGTGGGATAGTAAGAGGTAGTCCAGCCGCGAATAGGTGTGGTGTACCTGAGAGAAAAACGTGTAGTCACGTTCCTGTGCGTGAAGCAGCCGCCAAGGGTCTATCAAGTGCAATGCATGTATGTCCGACTTCAATTCGCTTGAGGCGTGAGTAGGAGAGGTGGGACGCGCCCCTTGACACATCGAGGGACGGTTCCATGGCAAGGTTGAGATCTCCACCAAACACCAATATACCCTCTGTGAACTCAAGGAGCTCAGGACGGAGCTTCCGTAGAAATTGCGGGTGGTCTGTGTTGGGAAAATAAACATTGGCGAGGGTGACTAACACCCCAGACACCTTCCCTTTAAGCAGGATAAAACGGCCAAGCGGGTCTGTCTTCTGTGCTATGAACAACCAGGGTACTGATTTTGCCAAGAGAATACTCACCCCTTTGGATTTGGAGATCGGAGACACACTATGGTATGCCAGCGGGAAGGCCCCATTGGTCAGCCTAGGCGTGCAATCAGCACGAAAGTGTGTCTCTTGCAAGAACGCCACTTGTGTGTTGCCTTTGCGCAGGTTTGTCAAGAGCTGCGATCGCTTTTCAGGAGTGTTCAGACCACGGACATTTAGGGAGGTGATCTTGAGGAGACCCATAGTAATACTCGGAGTTCCCACGTGGGGAAAAGAGGTCCCCCCGCTGCAGAGGATCAGAGAGGCGGAGGAAGCGTGGAGATCAGAGTAGGAGTGTACAGTGGTAGTTAGAGGGAGCAAGGGGAGAAGAGAAAAAGAAGGAGGAGGAGGAGGGGGGGAGGGGGGTAGGAGGGTGGGATGGATAAGGGGAGGGAGGAAACGGTTCCTGTTTAGGTAATTTCTAAGGACCCCTTGTGGGCACTATGTGTGTCCACACAGGGATCTACCCTATTGGGGGGTGGATGAAGCGAGAAAAATTGTTGTTTCCCTCTTCCTTTTCCCCCTCTGTGGGAGGAAAAAGAGAACAGGGAAAGGCAATCAGCCAAACAAAATTCAATATGAAAACGGAATATAAATCTCAATAAATCTCAATAAACATGGAGATACAGGGGCAGATAGCCCAGGAGAACATTAATTATTAAAGCAAACACAGTATAAACATAACATGAGTACCAACAGCACAAAGCCTCTACCTTTCACCTACATACCTAGCCTACGAAAAAATAGAGACCGCGTGAGCATTAAACTTCGGAGGCGGGTAACTTCACCCTCACTGGAGACACTTAGCATCTCACCCGGGATGTCTGTGACCCTCCCATGCCCCAGCCGAATAATGACCAAGGGCTAGCCCATCGTCCACTGTGTCTAGGTTCCAGGCTGGAAAGACTGGAGGTCACGGTTATCGCTAGTCGCTATGGAGGGGCCGTGCAGGTGAGCCTTGCTCACTCATGATCCCAGGGCACCCCACCCTCCACCCTCCCGTGTGTACAGGCTAAAGGAAAAAAGAAGAACGATCTTGGTGAGGTGGCGGGCGTGTGGCTGCCCCATGGCAGACTGGGTATGTGTCCATAGGCTGTATGCCTGGGGTGTGAGTACAGGGGCGGAGGAGGCAACTCCAGCGCTACAGTCCCTTAGGTGACTAACCAACTATAAGGCGTAGGGGGGGGCAGCCGAGCTGGCCCCTAACTGAGCTTGTCTAGATGGCAATGTACCCAACAGCCCAAAACCCCATCACCCCCCCCCCCCATACAGTGTACCTTGCTATATTTCCCCAGGTGTCATACAGCCAAACCCCATTAAACCTTAGTTCACTGCGGCTTCTGCTTTCCCTAGTCGGGAGTCCGTGGGTGGATTCTTGCGAGGTGTCAAAGTCCGCTGGGTAGCTCGCTGTCTCTGTTCGCCGGCTGTGCATGGTTCAAACAAAACAAAGTGTTCCGGTGGTAGGTAGGTTAGTGTGCATTAATCAAGGTACCTTACTAGTCTCTGAGAAGGGGGAGACATTTAGTCCTCTGAAGACATCGGATGGGGCCTAGAGGTCTCACGGCTGGTGGCTCTTGAGCGTGGTCGGCGGGTCCGCTGTGATCTGGGAGGTGGTGGTCTCGTGGTCTCCTGTGAAAGAAGGAAGTCAAACCAGTTGGGCACCGAGATTGCCGGCTTGCTGAGGAAATCAAATAGGTCCGGAAGTTGGTCTGGTGTGCGTAGTTGAAATTCCGTTCCTCTCCTACGTATAATCAGGTGGAAGGGATGCCCCCACCTATAGGTGGCTTCAGCTTGTCGGATCACTTCCAGTAAGGGGCGCATGAGTCCCCGCATGGCCCTTGTTTGCCTTGAAATGTCAGGGTAAATCCGGATAGGCATGCCGTCAAAGTCAATAGTGCCCCGCTCCCAGGCCAGGCGCATAATTTCTTCCTTAATGGTAAAGAAATGGACCCTGCAGAGGACATCTCGCGGAGGGTCTGTTGCCGGTGGGTCTCGTGCAGCTGAGGGCGCCGCTCTGGGACCCGGGATCCGGTGCACTCTATCCAACTCCAGGTCTGCCGTAGGCGGCTTCCCCAGTACCTGGTTTAGGAGGGCCACAACCGTGGCACGGAGGTCTGGGCCAGCGGTAGCCTCCGGAATGCCTCGGAGGCGCAAGTTGTTCCTCCTGCTCCTGTTTTCGCCGTCGTCTAACTTTAATTGCATCTCAATCAGCTGATGACGGAATGCCTGCTGTCCTGCTTCGAGGGACGCAATGCGTGTTTCAGTCGTGGAGCTGGTGGCTTCTAGCACCGTGACCCTCTCCTCCACAGTGTCTACCTGTTGGCGTAGGTCATGTAGCTCTCTGGATAGTGCATTAACTATGGAGGCCGCCATCTCCTGCAGGTCCTGTTTAGATGGCAGGCCCGCAACAATGTCCCATAAAGCTCCCTCCTGGTCGCCATCGGGCCCCCCCTGAAAGACGGGACTCATCGACAGCTCGGTGTTGGGGAGTGGGGGTGACAGGATGGGAGAGGGAGCCCTATCACTTCGAGAGGGTTGCGAGGCATTGGGTGCTGCAGCCACCGACGAACCTTTCCCTGGCTGGGTGATTGCGTTGGCGTATGAGACACGCGGCGGCGCCATTTTAGCTGGTGTGGCGGGGGACGGGGCGCTGTGCGGCCTGAGGAAGTAATGTGCGATTCCGGGACCCCTCGATTCCCCCGTGTTCAGCGGGTGTTTGCACTCCCCTGGCATGTACTTATTTGTGTCTTCTGACTGGCTGTCTGTCTGTTCCCTGGGCTATGGCCTGCAGAGCTCCATGCTGGGCGTCCTCACTCTGCCATTGCTAAGCTACGCCCCTGTACATCAAGTTTTGGGGGGATAGGGTTAGTCTCGTGTCTTTAGAGGTGGCAGGGTGTCTGTGGGGTAACAAGATGTTCGCTGCTCTCCACTGGTAGGCCGCAGCCGCGGACTTTCCTGAGGGATATCTGCCAGGTGGGTGAGTTCTGCTAAAGTGGGGCCGGGAGACTGTTCTGTGCAGAGCAGAGATGGGATCTTGGGCAGGCAGCTACTTCTGAGGGACTTGACTGTACAGATTTAAAAGCAGTTAGGTACTCACTGTGTCCCTGGAGAGTGACTGCAGTCAGTCTTGCAGGTCAGGCTTATGCCGCGTACACACGTGCGGACTTTTGCCGGCGGACCTAGTCCAGCGGACAATCCCGCGGGACTTTCCAGCTGGGTCCGCTGGACTTTCCGAGCGTGTGGACTTGCTCACACACGCACGGACTTCTCCAGCGGATAATCCGCCGGCCAAAAGTCCGCGGGACTTTTGAAAATGAACGGACTTGCCCACACACGGAGCAGTCCGTTCATTTCGAACGTAACTTCAGGTTACGTAGCTAGCGTAGGCAGTAAATGCCGCCGCGCTAGCTCCGCAAGCTGGCATGGATTTAAAGGGAATCCCCACGCCGAAAAAACGGCGTGGGGGTTCCCCCCAAATCCATGTCAGACCCTCATCCGAGCACGCAGCCTGGCAGGCCAGGAAAGGGGTGGGGACGAACGAGCCCCCCCCCCCCTCCTGAGCCGTACCAGGCCGCGTGCCCTCAACATGGGGGGTGCCCTGGGGAAAGGGGGGCCGTGCGGCCCCCCCCACCCCAAAGCACCTTGTCCCCATGTTGATGAGGACAAGGGCCTCTTCCCGACAACCCTGGCCGTTGGTTGTCGGGGTCTGCGGGCGGGGGCTTATGGGAATCTGGGAGCCCCCTTTAATAAGGGGCCCCCCAGATACCGGCCCCCCACCCTATGTGAATGAGTATGGGGTACGATGTACCCCTACCCATTCACCTAAGGTGTAAAATGTAAAGTAAAAAAAAACACCCACACTTTTGAAAAAATAGTTTATTGCACTGCTCCGGGGGTCTTCTTCCGTCTTGGGGGTCTTCTCGCCGGACTCCCCCGCCATTTACCAAGCTCTTTTACCGAGCGGGGGAAGTCCAGCTACCTTCTTCGTCGTCGCCGCCGTCTGGGGGTCTCGATCCGCCTTCGGGGGTCTTCTTCCGTCTTGGGGGTCTTCTCGCCGGACTCCTCCGCTCTCTTCTGCTCTTTTACCTAGCTCTTTCACGAGCGGGGGGAGTCCGGCTACCTTCTTCGTCGTCGCCGCCGTCGTCTGGGGGTCTCGATCCGCCTTCGGGGGTCTTCCGGGGGTCTCTTCTGTTCTTGCGGCGGTCGTCGTCTTCCGCGCCGCCGGCACCTTCTCCTTCTTCTTGTCCTTCTTCTTGTTCTTCTTCTTCCGATGTTGACCCGTCGCTGTCTCTGCCCGGAATGCCTGTGCCGCTCTGCGCTGAGACTTATATAGGGACATGGGGGACAGGGTCACATGTTCATGTCACATGGTGACCCCGCCCCCTTGCGATGTCACAGTCCCAGCATCCTCCGGGACTGTGACAACACAAGGGGGCGGGGTCACCATGTGACATGTGCATGTTACCCTGTCCCCCATGTCCCTATATAAGTCTCAGCGCAGAGCGGCACAGGCATTCCGGGCAGAGACAGCGATGGGTCAACATCGGAAGAAGAAGAACAAGAAGAAGGACAAGAAGAAGGAGAAGGCGCCGGCGGCGCGGAAGACGACGACCGCCGCAAGAACAGAAGAGACCCCCGGAAGACCCCCGAAGGCGGATCGAGACCCCCAGACGACGGCGACGACGACGAAGAAGGTAGCCGGACTCCCCCCGCTCGTGAAAGAGCTAGGTAAAAGAGCAGAAGAGAGCGGAGGAGTCCGGCGAGAAGACCCCCAAGACGGAAGAAGACCCCCGAAGGCGGATCGAGACCCCCAGACGGCGGCGACGACGAAGAAGGTAGCCGGACTTCCCCCGCTCGGTAAAAGAGCTTGGTAAATGGCGGGGGAGTCCGGCGAGAAGACCCCCAAGACGGAAGAAGACCCCCGGAGCAGTGCAATAAACTATTTTTTCAAAAGTGTGGGTGTTTTTTTTTTACTTTACATTTTACACCTTAGGTGAATGGGTAGGGGTACATCGTACCCCATACTCATTCACATAGGGTGGGGGGCCGGTATCTGGGGGGCCCCTTATTAAAGGGGGCTCCCAGATTCCCATAAGCCCCCGCCCGCAGACCCCGACAACCAACGGCCAGGGTTGTCGGGAAGAGGCCCTTGTCCTCATCAACATGGGGACAAGGTGCTTTGGGGGTGGGGGGGCCGCACGGCCCCCCTTTCCCCAGGGCACCCCCCATGTTGAGGGCACGCGGCCTGGTACGGCTCAGGAGGGGGGGCGCTCGTTCGTCCCCACCCCTTTCCTGGCCTGCCAGGCTGCGTGCTCGGATGAGGGTCTGACATGGATTTGGGGGGAACCCCCACGCCGTTTTTTCGGCGTGGGGAGTCCCTTTAAATCCATGCCAGGTCACGGAGCTAGCGCGGCGGCATTTACTGCCTACGCTAGCTACGTAACCTGAAGTCACGTGCTAAATGAACGGACTTGCCGATGAGCGGCAAGTCCGTTCATTTCAAAAGTCCCGCGGACTTGCCCACTAACGGCGGGATTGTCCGCTGGACTGCCAAGTCCAGCGGATAATTTTAAAACCAAACTTAAAACTTTGGTCCGCCGGCGCCCACACACGAGGGGATTATCCGCTGGACTTCAGTCCAGAGGATAATCCCGCGGGATTGTCCCTTCGTGTGTACGCGGCATTAGTCACACTGCTGCTGGGTGCAGCAAGATGGACGTCACTCCTGGATGTGAGCACAGGCCTCCGCTAGCCCCAGGGCTGCAATTGCTGCTAAAGACCACCTGGTCTGCAGTCCGGGGTTCCTCCTCAGTCCGCAGGGTACTTTGGGAGGTCAGTGGGGCTGGAATCAGGAGGGGAGGTGAAGAGGCTTCCAGGGAGTCCTGGGTGTAGCAAGATGGCCGCCGTCTTCCTCCCTGGGGAACTAAACACTGCAGACCCCCTCCAGCGGCCTTCCAATTGCCCGTATACCGACCTCCCTGGTTCAGGAGGCCGTCGGATGCGTGCCTGGGCAGGACTGTCTTGCCCCGTGGAGCGCTGTACTCGAGCGCGGAGGATGTAGCTGGCGGTGTAGGCCTCAAGATGGCGGCGGCACAGTTGTGTATGGGGCCGGCCGCGGCCCGGGTAGCGAAGCGAACAGCTGCCCGGGAGACCTAATATAGGTACCGGTCTCTGCAGGGGACGTCTGGGGGTTAGGATGCCTGATTGTTGGGGCTTGTATGGGGATGCTGGCTCAGGATGGCACTAGATTCTGGTGGTCCCAGCGGAGCTCCACAGCGGGACGTCTTTCTCCTCTCGCTTCCGGCCACGCCCCCTTGTTGTTCTTTTTGACAATTATTATTTGTTGGATTTAAGTACAATATTCGGGTATCCGATTCATTTATGATCCAATCTGACTATGACAACTGTGTAATCACTATGCTCTGAGGCAATTATTGTTTAAATATGCAAGTTTCTGTATGTTTTTTTCACTTCAGTATTTAAATTTTGTAAATAAATGTTGTCAATTTTCTACAAATATTCTTGTGTTATGCCTATAAAGTCCATCATTTTCAACAAAATCCTTCCTCTAATAACCTCAATTATCGGGACGTGGCATTTTCTATTTTTGTGCCGTATCCACAGTACCACTCTGTGGTGATACGAAATTGTTTTAAAGATAGCACATGTAGACACACTGTGTGTTTTGTGGCTTTTTGCAAACTAGATGTATGGAGATACACACATTTTAGGCATGGGATCATGAGGAAAATAAGAATGTTAAGGCACAATTTGGGGGCACCTTCAAATTTTGGGTTTTATATTCTTAAAAACACAGAAAAATTACAATTCACATTAGTTAGGGCAGTGTTTCCCAACTCTCCTCCTCAAGATGCAAACTCAGGTCATGTTTTCTATACTTGTAGAATTTGGCACAGGTGATGTTGTCATGTTCACTGTTAGTAATTCGCACAGTAGTTTTTAGACTGAGTAAAATACAGAAAATATGACGTGGAGTAGAGAAACACAGAGTTCTGTCCCTAAACTTTCACATTTCAAAGTTCTAAAAACATGGTAAATATTAAAATGGCAAACAGGAGCCAACAAATGAAACAAAAAAAAAAACTTAAGAACAGGCAAGAGGAAATTAAAATTTGGCAAGCATGTCCACAAAATCTCTGATTCTTCGCTTTAAAACAGTGGCAGCCTCCTTGATTTGCTCCAGATCCTTCAAACAATGCAACATATCTCTTCTCAGACTTTTAAAGATATTTCAGTGTAGAAATCACTTTTTCACACAGTTTAAAGGCAGATTTTCTTAAAATAATATACTGCATATTTCAGTACTATTTAGGAAATTATATCATGCTCTAAACATTATTTCCATGTGCACTACTCTGTGTCAGGCTATTTGTTTTCAGGGAACTATAGTAAATTTGATTTTGGGAATTTTTTTTTTCCAGCGCTATAGTGAATACCATTTTAGTGCGCAGCGCTATAGTAAATGACGCCCTCTACCTGATTTCACCAATTTGCTCATCACTATTTTTTACAATGAGAAAAGCATTTGCTTCAATAATCTGAAACAGGATAACAACACTATCTGGAGGTGTAATTAATATTGTACATTTAAAATAGAAAAAATATATATAATGCAGCCTATCTCGTGACTTTTCAGGCCACTGCACAATAAAATCCACTCATTTTTTGTAATCTTTTGACTCAGATCTCTGGGGCTCATCATTACTCCAATAAGCTAATCAATGCCACAACATTTTAAGCATCCTATGACAATGACTTTGGGTATCAGCAAAATGAGGAACAATTGATATTGTATTTCATAGTATTTTTCTTGATTTGTGAATTACACTGCAGTGCACCTTTTTTTTTTTTTTTTTACAGAAATATATTTTTATTTTATTAACAAAATTGGCATACATTAATTTTGCAACTCACATAAGCAAATAGAAAAATTACCAATTAACAAAAATGTTTTCTCCCTGGACAGTTCCCATTTCCATTCTCACCCATTCCACCACTGTCCTGTGCTTAACTACTGTTTGCCCGCCTTCTTGGGAATTATTGCAGGAATTAAAGGAGTATTAAATACAAAAGCAAACATTTATTATATTGTTGACATGTTGGGTTACTTTGCACCTCATCTTTTATTTTTTACCAAAAAATTGGGTAATAAATTGCATTTATGTGCCCAAAAACATTAGTGTATCTTTTACAGAAATGTTGCACTTCATAAACTGTTGCACTAACATTGTGTAACATAAAAAATGGAACTACCAACATTTTATTCTTTTTGCCTGCTTTCAGAAAATATATCATGTTTTGGGGGTTTTAAGTGATCTTCAGGCCTGAAATGATTTTTAAATCATAAAAAACAAAATAAAAAAATTGGCTCTGGAACTCAAGTGGTTAAATATCTGCCTTCCGTTACCTAACACTGCATCCTCTCCACTACTGGGCGCAGCATGGACGTTTTAGTTTGCCTCACCTGTCAGCTCCCCATAGCCAGTGAGGGGAAGCAGGGAATGTATAAATCCCAACCCCCTCCCTATTACACACTGCCATTGTGAAGGGGAGGGGGGTGGTGGGAGCACAGTGGTGGTGGTAGTGGGGGGGGGGGGGGAATGCACCTTCACCTGCATAGACAAAAATCCTTGCACCGGCCCTGGCTTTCCATCTCACTTGTTTGAAAAGGTATTATAAACAGGAATCAGAATAGGATGTAGTAATGCAAGCGACTTCTACTGTATACATGCATAATGCACAAATTGACTTGTATAACACAGGTCCTTTAGAAAAAAATGGATTGTTGCTCTCTTGTAGGCTATAGCATGCTGTGATTAGCTTGCTGGTATGCTGCACTGTCTTAATCTGCTGTATACCCAAAGTCCACATCACATTTCACAGTATGATCCAGAGCTATAGATGATTTTTTGATTGGAGCTAAATTATTTTTTGACTGTTCTGCCCCACCAATGTAAGCACGGCATGTGTGATTTCTATAAATGATTCAGTTTGACAAGATAGCTGTAACTTGCAGTCTCAATAGAATTAGTAGAAAATGGGGGTTATTTACGAAAGGCAAATCCACTTTGCACTGCAAGTGCACTTGAAAGAGCACTTGCAGTGCACTTGGAATTGCAGTTGCTCTAAATTTAAGGGGTAGATCTGAAATGAGTGGAAGCTCTGCTGATTTTATCATCCAATCATGTGGAAGCTAAAATGCTGTTTTTTATTTTCCTTGCATGTCCCCCTCGGATCTACAGCGACTTTACTTCCAAGTGCACTTTCAGTGCACTTTCAAGTGCACTTGCAGTGCAAAGTGGATTTTCCTTTAGTAAATAACCCCCAATGACTCAATTCAAATGTCATTTTGTGGATCACTGAAAGCTTTAAGCATAAAGTAAGTCAAAAAATCATAATATGTCTAGCTCCAGCAACTACATGCTCTGAACCAAAACTAAAGACACACTGAAAATATTTTTATTCAAATCCGGCAAAGTGAACAAACAAAAGAAAAATCTTCACCAAATCATTACAATGACTCTTTAAATCACCTTAGGCTTAAAGGGGATGTAAAGGTTTTTTATCTTAATGTATTCTATGCATTAAGATAAATAACCTTCCGTGTGTAGCAGCCACCCCAGCTCCCGCGGCTGTCAATCAAAGTCAGTCAGCCAATCAGGGGAGAGAGGGGGTGGGGCTAAGTCAGGGCTCCATGTCTGAATGGACACACGGAGCTTTAACTCGGCTCCAGTGCCACCATAGGCAGCTGGTGACTAGGGAGGGGTCGGGATCAGCGAAGAGGGAGCCAAGAAGAGGAAGATCCGGGCTGCTATGTGCAAAACCAACTCCACAGAGGTGTTAAGTATAACATGTTTGTTAATTCGTTTTTTATTAAAATGAGCCTTTACAATCACTTTAACAAAAACTGCATTATTTTGAAATGGTACTCTAATAACACACAGTTTTTGGTTTCAGAAATATGTTTACAGTTCAAATTCAAATAGAATTCAATGTAAAATTTGATTCGAATTTCAAATAGAATTTCAGAAATTTAGACGAATCTCGAAAATTCAGACGAATTTCGTTTTGTGATTCGGAGCATTCTGTAAACTTTTTTTATACTGTAATTCGGGTATTCGGATATATCCAAATCTCCAAATAACAAAAAATTTGTCTGAATATTTATTATTTTATGTAGGTGACTCGTCTTTTGATTCAAAACAATAGTTGCATAATTTGTGGCATTACAGTTGTCTTTTATTTAACATAATAATTTTGCCTGTTAATCAAAGCCACCAGAATGGTTTGTGATGACAGTGAGGCTATGTTGTGTTTTGAATTTATTTTTATTTTAGAGAAGACTCTTTCAATGTCAGCATTATTGTTTAGTAGAAGCAGAAAAGATGTGTTACAATTCACCAATGCAGTGAAAGCATAGCGATCCTATCACAGCAGATTTCATTTTTGAAATGTAGAACCACAGGGTTTCAATATTAACAGACTCTTTAAAATCATTGTCTTGTAGTACTTTGAAGTCATGAAACCCCTCTATTAATGCATCAACTTCTTCTTTAGAAAAGCATTGACGTTATTGTTGCACAACTGAGGCACGTTAGAACATTCCATATATGAGACTGAAAATTGGATCATATAGTGGCATTTTCTTCTAAAAATGGCAGCCAATTGTCACACAGAAGTGTGTAATTCTGTAAAGAAGACATTCACATCTGCGAATCCTCAAACCTGTTTTTTTTTTTTTGGAACTGTCTTGTTGTGAACAAACATTTTGATACAAAAGGATTGAAGGGTTGTCTAATTCTGTGTTCAATACATTTAGCTGTTGACTATTGACATTTGGATTAGAAATTTGCTAAGTAAGTTTTTGAAGAATTCAGATAGAGCAGGGTGAACCTTGTGAAGAATTACCTTTTCTTGTTGCAAAAAAGTGTTCAGATGCACAAATTGCGATAGTGTTGCACTTGAACAGAATAGGTAAAGTTCTGTTTTGGGACCACACATTAATTCTCTAACCCTTCTTAATTGTGGATCCTTTACACTCTGCAACTCTATACACGATTTGATGGTAGGCATCTGGTCTAGAATTCTTCTTTCTCAAGTGAAAGCCAATGTGTTTCTATTACCTTCACTACTTTTCTATTTTCTGTCTTGCATAATGCACAATAGGTCTTCAGCTGTGCTATTCTTTTAGTATTTTTTGAAAAAAATATATTGAAAACTAAGATTACAGTGAAGCTTAAGTAAAGAAGGTGACATAAGCAGCCTTGGACATGAACATGCTGACTGTGGTTACTAACCAACTTCTGTAGGCCATTAAGTCTTCCTGTGTTAACACTTGCATTGTCTACCTACAAGCTCATACAATTTCTACATTGTAGAAGAAGTTCTAGAGTTCTGAAAAACATAGCCATCAGATGAGATAAAGCATTTGCTGAATAGTCTGATTTGCAGAGCAGCGTCTACAGCGTTCATTGCGAGTTCTAATTTGCAAGAGGAGGATTCAAGAACACAAACTAGCTAAGGGTAAAGTTTTTCACCATAGGCCATATTGCCTCCATCCAGACACAAGGTAAATAGTTCCTTTCTCAATATCAGTGAGAGCGCTGGTGCAGTTTGGTGCCAGTGCGTTATTGATCATGGCTGTGCACTTGCAAAATCCACATGAACATTGCTTTGCAACTACAGAGTCTGCATTCTTTCGAACAGTGAATCTGCATGGTCAGAGACAGTTATTTCTAGGTTATATTCAATCAAAAACCCTGTAAGCAGTGTTTCAACATCAATGGTTTTATAAACAAGATCACTTTATCTCTACAAAAATGATTTCTTTGCTGTGCTCTTTCTGCTCTCACAGCGGATTTATCTTTATGGATTGTACTTTTAGGTGCGTTTTGGAGTCACCAAGACCTTTATGGAGTAGTAAAATATTCAAACTGAGCAATACATTTATGTTTTCACTTTTCTTGCCCTTTTTCAGAACTGCATATGCTTAAGCATAACATTCCATGGATGAGCAGGAATGTTTTCTGTTTATCTTCTTGCAAACACAGTTAATCTCTGATAACTATGGACTTCGATTTAGGTTTTGTCTCTTTATTTTTTTGCCGTTGGCCCTGAAAAACATTACATTTTAAAACAGAAAAAACACTACCCACCAACATACAGTATCTAAGCAAAAGAAATGTCACAAGCAGTAGGGGAAAAGTAATCAATATCACTTACCAGGTGTCAGTCCTATTCAGTCCCAGTGATTGAAAATGTTCTTCTGGGGTAGTTCAATGTGTTTGAACTTGGCAATATATATAAAGTAGATTTGATTGCTTTTGGATCCAAGTGTGGCAATGAGTGGATTCACAGTGAAGACACATTTTTGTCTAGATAACTACGAGATAAAAAAGGAAAAGAGATCAGGCAAGTATGACTTTTATCAATAAGGACAAAGTAAAACTTACCGAGTGGTGTTTGTTGTTAGGTTTCCTGTATTTTCCTCTGCATCAGCTCCTCTTTCCCTCAACTGGACTTTGACGGTCAATGGAAAACTCTCGCCCTTTTCCCCCTTGTCTGTCCAGACAGGCAAAAAAGACACCATACACCGTGTGTGGTTGAAAAAAGAATGCCTTTACTTCCCGTTTCACAGAGCATATACAATACAAAAAAGGGGGAAGAACGCAATTGAACAACCAATCACATTCAAGAATTTAAGCATTTTGTTATACAATTCAATATTGATCTGCAAGATTCATAATATTTCTGCCTTCAGACTCAACATCATATTTACTCTAAAAATGTCTCACGCAATATATGTCCTTGATAAGGTTCTCAGTATGTTTTGATAATAAATAGAAGTACAAAACAGCATACTTGTTATGGGAAGCAGACCCGTTACTAGAAGCCATGAGAACTAAAACTTGTTATGGAAGTGTGTGAGTGTGAGATAAACAGAATTTACAGTGAGTTTCTACAGAAAAACAGAAAAACATCTTTGTTACAATACTATTAAATCTTGAAGGGTAACTCTACACTTCCCACGTTTCCTTACAATCCCTCCTTTGATCATAGGAGACTTTAAGAAGTCTCTGCTGATCACTCATTGTACCACCTATATCCTGCCTTAAACATGGTCATGGCTGTTTCAGACTTATCAACTAGGTTCTTTGATTTTGCTACTTTACTTATCAGGCAGAACACCAATTTGGCGGAATACTTATTTGGTTGCTAGTATTCCCGGAGGTTATTACCAGGTTTAATAGTATTGTAACAAAGATGTTTTTCAGTTTTTCTGTAGAAACTGACTGTAAATTCTGTTTATCTCACACTCACACACTTCCATAACAAGTTTTAGTTCTCATGGCTTCTAGTAATGGGTCTGCTTCCCATAACAAGTATGCTGTTTTGTACTTCTATTTATTATCAAAACATACTGAGGACCTTATCAAGGACATATATTGCGTGAGACATTTTTAGAGTAAATATGATGTTGAGTCTGAAGGCAGAAATATTATGAATCTTGCAGATCAATATTGAATTGTATAACAAAATGCTTAAATGCTTGAATGTGATTGGTTGTTCAATTGCGTTCTTCCCCCTTTTTTGTATTGTATATGCTCTGTGAAACGGGAAGTAAAGGCATTCTTTTTTCAACCACACACGGTGTATGGTGTCTTTTTTGCCTGTCTGGACAGACAAGGGGGGAAAAGGGCGAGAGTTTTCCATTGACCGTCAAAGTCCAGTTGAGGGAAAGAGGAGCTGATGCAGAGGACAATACAGGAAACCTAACATTTGTGACAGGTTCAATCTTTGGCAGACATGGGTAGAAGGCAGGCTCAACTGCAGGTACAGGGTACAGTGATGGTCCTTATTCCTGAGAATAATATTCAAGAATTTAACAATGAGTATGACAAAATTAGTAACAATGCCCACGTCAATGGAATCATTGATAAAGAAATCGGTGCCTTATCCAAGAATCCCCTCATTCTACTCTCTACCAAAAACCCATAAGAATTTGATAAATCCACCAGGACACCCAATTATTTCAAGAAATGGGGGCCAAAACTGAAAAGGGAAGTCGTTTGGTGGATGCTTTCCTGCGACCTTACATCGTGTAACTTCCATCTTATATCCAAGACACGATGGATCTACTGAGGAAATTATATAACATGAGTATTCCATCTGACAGTATATTAGTCTCCATTGATGTTGAGGCACTATACTGTAATATACCACATTTATTTGGTATATCAGTAGCAGAGATTTTCTTGAATGAAGGGGGTGAGGTGGCCAGGCCTCATAATGCCTTTGTGATGGAATTGTTACATCATATTCTAACTAGGAATGCATTTTGTATTTGACGGCTCCCACTACCTCCAGGTGCAGGGGGTTGCGATGGGGCACAGCATGTATGTCAACCTGTACCTGGGGGGGGGGGGGGCTGGGAGCGTGCTCTTTTTGCGGATGAGTCTTTATCTGTCTACCTGTCCAGCATTCTATGTTGGTACAGTTACATAAATGACATCTTTATGGTCTGGAATTCGAGTGAAGGGGAACTCCTGAGATTTCTGGAGAGGTTGACAATTAATAAATATATTCTTATATTCACTAAGGAGCATGATAGGCGATCAATAGCATTTCTTGATCTAATCATATTTAAACAGGAGGATGGAGCATTGGGAATGTCTTTATATAGGAAACCCAAGACAGGGAATACTATACTTCACGCATCTAGTGCCCACCCCAACCACTAATTAAATGTATACAATATTCAGAATATTTACGCATTAGTCGCAACTGCTCCAATGAAGAAACCTTTAACAAGGAATCCAATCTACTAAAATCTAGATTACTAGAAAGAGGCTATACCAACACAACCTTAAAAAATGCCTTCAATAAGGCATGCCAAAAAGAAACACATGAACTACTGTTTGGGAAGAGAACCAATAAACAGTTAGATTCTGTGAGGATAGTCACTAGCTATTCAAGTAACCATGATATGGTAAAAGAGACGATAGGTAGACACTGGCATCTGCTCACCGGCGATCCCATCCTGAGGAAATATATCAGCGAATATCCACAGATAACATACAAAAAATATCAATCTCTCAAGGATCGATTGTTCCATAGCGATTTTCAGGAACCCTCAAATGACCAGTGAACCAAGCATTGGTATGCACAAATGTGGTGCATGCGAATATTGTAATTGGATTCTGGAAGAAGCTTTATTTACTCTGCCTAATGGAAATATACACAATATTAAATGCCACACCGATTGCCAGACAAAAGGCATGGTAT
Source organism: Lithobates sylvaticus (assembly GCA_028564925.1). Lineage (NCBI taxonomy): Eukaryota > Metazoa > Chordata > Amphibia > Anura > Ranidae > Lithobates > Lithobates sylvaticus. Next base: position 406,988,373 of record CM053030.1, read on the forward strand.
ATATTGTTTTTTGTAGATGCGGATCATCTTACTTTGGTAAAACGTTTTGGAATTTTTGGAAACAAATGTATGACCACATCTACTATATCAGGAAGAACTTACTATATACTCCAATTGGCAAACATGTGGCTCTTAATCATATAAATGATACTTCAATGGTGCAATTCACGGTCCTCAAAAGGGTTCCTGAAGATCCTAGAGGGGGGTAACATAGACCAAAAACTACTTCAATGTGAGACGAGGTGGATTTTTTAATTAAATGCCACTCGCCCACCAGGCCTCAATGAGTCCATGAGCTACAGGCCCTTTTTGGGATAATCACAGGCCTGTTGTCTGAGCTTTTGGCTTTTGGACCCTTGTATTCTATAGATTATGAATTATGTAGTCATATGTTAATCTGATGTATATATCTGTATTTATCCTTATATGTCCGATGTATGAAAACACTGTATCATGAATAATAATTGATATACAAAATTATTTTATATAGAGTCATTGTTTATGTTTGGATTCAGAGGTAACAGAAAGGGTATGGATGGTAATGAAGTAGTTTAATCCCATTACCCTTTTCCTTTTCTGTTTTTTATGAAATTTCTATATAGTCATAGATTACTTTTTGAATGGTCTTGAGATGTGCGATCAACAACCAGGTCCTACCCCTAGATTCTCTATAACAGCTTCTGATTTATACCTACGGCTATTGTGCTGTTTGACCGTTCTGTTCTTTGTTCTCAGGTATGCCCATTCCCCTTCTCCCCCTTTCCCCACCATTTCACTTTGGGTTATGTTGGATGCAGCGCGTGAGGTGTTGTATCCTATATATAAGAACACAATCCTTTTTTGATATAATGGTTAAAATACTCACAAGCCCCCCCGTGACTGGGGTATAACTTGATGAAATCATATGAGGCTAGCTATCTGAATGTATCAAAGGTTGCTTTACGCTCACGACCCAATGTCCTATCTTGTCCCCCTATGTGCCCCTTAGGCATTCATTGCTTTTTCCTTTTTTTTTGTTTAGCTGTGTTTTGCTTTTATCAATGTATGTTATTTTGAAAATATAAAATAAAGATTATATATAAAAAAACAACCAGATCCTGATATGTGGAACCCCCGGCATGGTTACATTCTGGGGGTAAGGGGGCTGTTTTTCAGTCTCTTTGTCCGACCAAGGTGGTGGGGTTAAGATGGTAGGCGCCTGGGGATTCCCACTGTTGTCAGGCTCCTTATGATGTAATTTTTATGTTGCATAAGCAATGATCTGTGATTGGTCTGAGATTTATAGGGTGGGTTAGTGTGGTTTGATATGAGGATGATTAGGGGGATTAGCTAGGTGTCTGATGCTTGCTCCTCTCAGTCCACTCTAGGACGGTCTGGATGCCTGCTATTCAGCATTGCGATACTCGCGACGGCTCTAAAGCGCATGTGCAAGCTTCCGGTTTAGTTTTCAGACGGAAACTGGTTTGGCGCATGTGCGGACTTACTCCCCCGCGGGCTCGTAAGCGGCTGTTCTGGGACGCCGTCATATGACGTTGTCCCAGAACAAGAGCTGCACCGCCCCACCATCATTTGATGGTGGGCGGGCAGCAAGCAGTTAAATACTAATTTGTTAAATGTCCCGTACTGGTACCGTTAAGGTCCACCATATCAGTTCTAGCTTTCAAAAATATATATAGGGTCAGGTACCCCCATAGCCTATTCAACTTTTTTATATATACAGTGATGGTCCCTTGGATGGCGTGAGTAAGATTCCAGAAGGAGGCACAGGAAACAGGGATGAAAGTAGCAATCATTGTCTGGGAATCAGGAAAACCTCAGTGCAACAAACAAATGACCATAGCCATTAAGTATGAGAACAGTGGAATAAACCAGATGACGCTGGTGACAGGTCCAGTCTTGGGCAGACTATTGCAGGAGGCAGATGCTGGCTAGCATGTAGGTACAGGGTGCAGTGGTGGTCTATTGAAAAATGGTAAGGGTAAAGGTAAAATTACAGAAGGATGCACAGGGTACATGGATAATAGTAGGAGTGTGGAAATGGATAACCTCAGCACAAGAAACAGAAAGGTGAGTTATGGGTGCAATATGCAGGATGTCAAAGACAATGTCAATTGTACAGAAAGCGAAAGTGCTGCATATTTAGCATACTCCTCATTAAAGGTACATTATTCACATTACTTAAATTGTGCTGCTTACAAAAAAAATATTTGCTCATGCCATTTTAAAGGGGATACTACATTTTCACAGCAAGGTTATGCACAACAGCCTTGCCTCCCAGCCATGCACAACAGGGCTTGTCAAGTTTTTTTATTGGTATTTAAAGCATAACATAACAAAACTTTCCAGACACAAGCAGCAGATATCTGTGCCGTCACGACACAGAAGTGTACATATAAAACGGCAAGAACAAGCATTACAGTAACTGGAAAGGCTAACCGAGGACTGCTATCGAAGGAGCCATTGGATTGAATATCTTAACCACTTTCAGACCGGACTATTTTGCTGGCCAAAGACCAGACCACTTTTTGCGATTCGGCACTGCGTAGCTTTAACTGACAATTGCGCGGTGCGACGTGGCTCCCAAACAAAATTGACGTCCTTTTTTTCCCACAAGTCAATGTAGGGATTGGAGGAGAGGGTTGGCAGACACTGAGCGGTTGGTAAGGTGTATAAGTCTGGCAGCAGAATTTATGATAGACTTAAGAGGGTATAGCCTATGGAGAGGCAGGCCAATGAGAAGGGAGTTGCAATAGTCAAGGCGAGAGATTGTCAGCTTTTAGAGCTGTCACTCTTTGAATAGCAATTGCGTGGTCATGCAACAATTACATTTTTATCATTTTTTTCCCACAAATCGAGCAAAATTCTTTTGGTGGTATTTTATCACCACTGCGTTTTATTTTTTTTGTTAAAAAAAAGACAGAAAATGTTGAAAAAACTAAACAAAAACTGTTTAATATTTTGTTTTAAAATTTTGAAAACAGGTAATTTTTCTCCTTCATCGATGTAGAAGAAAAATGAGGCTACTGATGAGGCTGAAGAGGCTGCACTGATGGTCACTAATAGGCCGCACTGAATGACATTCATAGGTGGAACTAATGGGCACTGATAGGCTTCACTGATGGGCACTGATAAGGCGGCACTGATGGGGACTTATAGGTGGCACTGAAGGGAACTGAAAGGTGGCACTGATAGCTGAAACTGATAGCTGGCACTGGTGGGCACTGATGGGTGGCAGTAATGGACACTGATGGGTGGTAGTGATGGGCATTGGTAGGTTACACTGATAGGCAGCACTGCTGGGTGGCACTGACGAGGCACTGATTGACACCACTGGTAGGCACTGATAAGTGGCACTGATATGCACTGGTGGGCACTGGCAGGTGGCACTGATATGCACTGGTGCACACTGGCAGGCGGCACTGGTGGGTACAGTTGAAATGGCTGCACCTCTTCCTCTTCGGAACCGATGTCCCTTTCACAGAAGCCGGTGATCAGCTTTTTTTTTCTCATGCTGTCAACGTGAGGAGGAAAAATAATATTACCGGTCTTCTGTTTACATCACGTGATCAGTTGTCATTGGCTGACAGCTGATCACGTGGTAAGTGGCCAGGATCTGTGATCACCAGATTCTCATTGACGTGCAAAGGGGAGGATGTCAATTGACGGCCTCCGGGCAATGTAGGTCCGTGTTGTAGCCGTCAATCGGCTATAGCGCAGACGGGAAGGGGTTAAACCTCATTTGCCACATAGTTGCCCAATTAAACAGTGTATTGAGATTGGCTTGTAATTTGGAGACATCATGTTAGGATTTTATTCCACTGCATAGCTTAGTGTCATCTGCAAAGACTGAAATGGTACTTTTAATCCCAGACCATATAACACTGAACCTTGAGGTACACCACTGATAACTCTAGCCATTTACAAACTGATCTTTCCAAGCCTGTAGACTTTATACATTAGCCGTGTGTGGGGAACTGTGTCAAACGCTTTTGCAAAATCCAAGTATACTACATCCACAGCCAACCCTCTGTTGTACTTACCTCCTCATAAAAATAAATCAGGTTTGTTTGATAATTTCTGTCTTTCATGAGTCCATGCTGTCTGTTGCTTAAAATATTTATAATATTATGTTCCAGCAAGAACTCATCTTTTATTAAATTCTCCAGTAACTTCCCGACTATAGAATTTAAACTAACAGGTCTATAGTTACTTGGTAAAGACTTTGATCCCCTTTTGAATAAGGGCCCCTACCTACGCCTATCCAGTGGTACTATTCCAGTCATTAACGAGTCCCTAAAAATAGAAACAATGGCTTTGAAATGACAGAACCCAATTCTTTAAGGATTCATGGGTGGATGCCATCTGTTTTAGGTGCTTTATCCACCTTTATTCTGTCTAAATATTTCTGGACCATATTGAGCCATTGTGTATCATTTGGGGCTGTGTCAATTCCATCCCCATTATAGACTTGAGCTCCCCCAGGCTCCTTTGTATACACAGAGCTGAAGAAAGTATTTAATAAATGTGCCTTCTCTTTGTCCCCAGTCACCCACTCCAGATTATTTTGTAAAGGGCCTACATGCTCAGACCTGACCTTTTTACTATTAATATATTTGAAGAATTTTTGGGGGTTTGTCCTACTATCTTTTGTAATCCGTCCTTAGTTTATACTCTTTGTAACATTTAACCGATGATAGTGTTTCTTCATTTTTATATTTTTTAAAAGCTCTTTTCTTATTTATTAGGTAATAGCTAATACACTGGGTGATTGATTAACAAACTGAACTAAACAATTGACACCACATCCACTGAATAGCATTAAAAGCGTAAGTTTTTTTTTTTTTTTTTTTAATTAGAGCAAGGTAATGTACTTACATTGAATAAAAAATGCCCTTTGTACTGGTGGCTGATCTTCAGTCCTCTGCTGCCTCCCCCACATAACTCCACAGTATTAATCTTTTGGTGCTGCAGGGGTTAATAAGAGCACTGGACCTGTCAAAGGCACTTGCCAAGAGTGCCAACTATACCTAACTTTTCTGCACCATCTTCTATTCATAGAAGTGGTATTATAGCTTCCAGCAATGAAAAGTGTTCTATAAATGAATGGACAGACAAATAAAAAAAGGTCTGCCTCCAGCAACAGTTTTAAGTGTCATCACAGGAGTGATTAAATACCACCAAAATAAGGCTCTATTTGTGTGAAAAAAATGCTAAGCATTTCATATTGGTACAGTGTAGCATGACCACGCAATTGTCACTCAAAATGTGACAGCGCTGAAAGCTGAAAATTGGTCTGGGCAAGAAGGGGGTTTAAGTGCCCAGTAGGCAAGTGGTTAAGGCATTAAGGCAGAGTTTACACCAAAATTCAAGGCCTTCTCATAGCATTCCCATGTTCATACAAAATCAGCACAATAAAGTGTAAAAAAAAATAAAACGTGAAAAAAATGGTAAAATATATACTTAACTAAGCCCCAGCTTCTGCCTGTGGTGCCTAGGCAAGGGTGCTGCCACAATCCTTTCAACAAGATCCTGGGAATGTTAAAGATCCTAGATCTCAGAAGCATACTCTCCCTCACTATGCTAGAGTAGAATCTTGTGATAATTTGGATAAATACAGTAGAATTTCAAGATCACCGAAAGGATGCTTACATAATCCACTGCAGTCTGGAAGCTGGGGGTAAAGTAAGTATATTTACTAACTCCACACATGCTTTGTATTACATTTTATTGCAGCAATTTTGAATATGTGGGGATTGATTTAATAAAAATGATTAATGCAAAATATGGTGCAGCTGTGCATGGTAGCCAATCAGCTTCTAACTTTAGCTTGTTCAATTAGGCTTTGACAAAAAAAAAAAAATGGAAGCTGATTGGCTTCTATGCAGAACTGCACCCGATTTTGCACTCTCTAGTTTTAGTAAATCAAACGTATGTCCTAACAGTTTATTCTTTCACCTGTCTGCTCAAATTCAACTTGTCAAGAGAAAGATTCAGGGATGCCAATAGTGACCACCTTTGAAAAATTTTCATTGACCATTGTTATGTTGTTATTAAGATAAGGGATGGTGGCGCTGTTCAAGGTATATGTGGAGAGAGTCAAAATAGATAATCACTATAAAGTGAAATAATTGGTGTATAAAAAGCAACTGTTATATACGTGTGACTGATAAAGGAATATATATAAAAAACAATAGTGTTGCTGCACACTCAAAACCAGTGTAAAAGTATTTAAAGTGACTCCGTGCAATAAAAATAATTCTAAATAAATAACTGAATAAATAATGAATATATGTGAACAATTACATATGGCAAGCGATGTATAAATATATAAATATATAAAAAGTGACTCCTGTGCAGTGAAAAAAATATATGTATAATAGATAGTAGGTAAATAAATTCAAATGAGAGTCTAAAAAATTATTTTGCATCCAACTAAGAGTGATAAAATGCACAATTTCCAAATATCATAGAATGGACAAGAAAAAAATATTGAATACAATTCCTTGACAATTGTCCCAAGTGGAGAAATAAATAATCAGAGTGAAAAAAAGGGGGAACGCAAAAATGGTGATATAATCAAAAAAATCAATCAAAGAAATTCAATCAAAAAAATTGTGAAGTCCTGTGTAGTCCTTTAAAGATCAGAATTCCTGTGACAACATGTGACTTGCGTAAGCAGGTAGATGACTTGTGAACGGTAACAATTCAGTGCTCCCCTCCTTCCGCCGAGTGACCCCTAAAGTAAAAACACTCACCAGATTGCCTAACCCCTGCAGGGGTGATAGGCATATAGTCTCCTGGGTGTATGGTATGAATACTCCTCTGTAGGGGTGGTTGTTGCGAAAGAAGCCTCCTCTGTAGGGGTATCCTCTGTGGGGGTATCCAGCCTCTTCCACTCTCCAAGGATGGGGGGTAAAACACCAAAAATGGTCCGTATAAAAGAAAACACTAATAGTGTAATTCTGCTAATCCATAGGTAGTTTATTAAAAAAAAAAAATTTTTTATATAAATAAATGGGGGACAGAATCACATAATAGCCTGTAGGCTATTCGGACATAAAGTGTTCAAGAACATAAAAAATATTAAAATGAAAATGCAAAATGAAAGTGCAGAGCGCGCAGCTTAAGGGCAGAGCGATGTGAACACCGCAAAGCCCTGGTTACGGCGTGCGTTCCACAGGCGGCTGGTACAAAACCAGAAGCCGCTGACAGGAAATGACGTGGTGTGTACCTGGGTATTGCCTGACGTACGTTTCGTCAATAGGACGTCGTCAGAGGCGAGGATACCCCTACAAAGGAGGCTTCTTTCGCAACAACTACCCCTACAGAGGAGGATTCCTACCATACACCCAGGAGACTATATGCCTATCACCCCTGCAGGGGTTAGGCACTCTGGTGAGTGTTTTTACCTTAGGGGTCACTCAGCAGAAGGAGGGGAGCACTGAATTGTTACCAGTCATCTACCTGCTTACGCAAGTCACATGTTGTCACAGGAATTCTGATCTTTAAAGGACTTCACAATTTTTTTGATTGAATTTTTTTGATAGATTTTTTTGATTATATCACCATTTTTGCGTTCCCCCTTTTTTTCACTCTGATTATTTATTTCTCCACTTGGGACAATTGTCAAGGAATTGTATTCAATATTTTTTTCTTGTCCATTCTATGATATTTGGAAATTGTGCATTTTATCACTCTTGGATGCAAAATTATTTTTTAGACTCTCATTTGAATTTATTTACCTACTATCTATTATACACTTTTTATAATATTTATATATTTATACATCGCTTGCCATATGTAATTGTTCACATATATTCATTATTTATTCAGTTATTTATTTAGAATTATTTTTATCGCACGGAGTCAGTTTAAATACTTTTACACTGGTTTTGAGTGTGCAGCAACACTTTTGTTTTTTATATATATTCCTTTATCAGTCACACGTATATAAAAGTTGCTTTTTATACACCAATTATTTCACTTTATAGTGATTATCAATTTTGACTCTCTCCACATATACCTTGAACAGCGCCACCATCCCTTATCTTAATAACATTTCCCTCTACTACACACTTGTGTGCAGTATCTTACTGGGAGGCTGCAGTTCCAATCCTAAGCGCGGATTCTATAGTACTTTTCATTGTTATGTTGACCCACTTCTTGCAAGACTGTCTGATTTGCTAACCTGAAACAAGTAAACAGATTGGGAAAGTAGCGTAAAAGCAGATATCTTTAAACTAGGATTGTGGGAGGGTGAATTTGATTATAATGGGTCAGAAAGGTCAAACAGCGGTCATCCCCTATTGGTGGGTGGAATGGGGAAAGATTGGGGGAGGGCTATGGCAAATGATATGAAGGTTCCTATGTTACAAACAATCATTGGAAATGGTACTATTTGTACAAAAATAAAAAATACGCTACATACCTTTGCAAAATGCAACAATGAATTAAAGTTTTTGTTCACCAATGCCAGAAGTCTGCTAAGCAAAATAGGTGAGTTGGAAGCTCTGGTGCACGAGGAGAACTATGATCTAATTGGTATTGCTGAACTTTGGCTTCATTCTTCTCATGACTGGGCTATTAATATTCCTGGCTATGCTCTCTTTCAGAAAGACAGGGTAAAACGGAGGGGTGATGGTGTCTGTCTCTATGTGAAAAGTGATTTTAAAGCGAGTGTTAAAGAGGACCTAGTTGATGGAGAGTGTGATCAGTCTGAAGAATTATGGGTGGAACTGTACATGGGTGTGCGTACTACAAAGGTTGTCATTGGAGTTTGTTAAAGACCTCCCAATGTTAGTGAGGAGGTGGAGACTCAGCTCCTTGCACAGATGGAAAGGGCTGCAAGGGCTGAGACAGTGATAATAATGGGGGATTTTAACTACCCACAAATTGACTAGAGTAATGGCACTGCTGGGACAGTTAAAGGGTAAACATTTATAAACCTATTACAAGACAATTTTATGGTCCAGTTTTTTGAAGCCCCGATTTGTAACAAAGCTCTGCTGGACCTGGTAATCTCAAACCATGCAGAGCTTATTACCAATATTCATATAAAAAAGCATCTGGGTAGCAGTGACCATAACATGCTTTCATTTAATGTTAGCTGTAAGCAACAAACACATATGGGTAGGATAAAAACACTTAACTTTAAAGCCTCGTACACACAGTATGATTGTTTTCAGGGGTTTGTCTGTTGACAGACTGTTGTCCTAAAATATTACCGTTAGTATGTTCCTTTTGACAATTGTCGTCCAATTTTCGGGCCAACAAATGTTGGATGGCAGGCTAGTAAATTTTCGGCAGACAACGGTTTGGTCAGTACACAAATCCATCACACAAAAGTTGAAAGTACAAACACGCATGCTCGGAATCAATGCTCAGCAAACACAAAATTACCAGAAGGGGCCCAAAGGGTGGCTCTCAAGAGCTGAAATTCCTTCAAGTATATCACTACGTTTGTGTTTGTTGCACGACAATTGTGTACCGTTAGTATGCAAGACAAGATCCTGGCACATGCCCTTTTGACAAAAATCAGACGCTCGGTTGGCCAACAATCATACCGTGTGAACGAGGCTTAAGAGAGCAAATTTTCCAAGGATGAGGGTTGCTCTCCAGGATTTAGATGGGAAGGGTATATTGGCATCAATGGACACAGAACAGAGATGGGAATTCTTCAAAAAGACTGCATGCAAACTCACTGAAAAGTCTATTCCCATGGGAAATAAGTTTAAAAGGCTAAAAATAAAACCTATGTGTCTCATGGCCAAGGTTAAAATGGCTATAAATAATAAAAAAAAAAGCTTTTAAAAAAATATGAAAATGAAGGAACGCTATCATCGTTTAAATGTTACAAAGAATATAACAGAATATGTAAAAAGGAAATCAAAGATGCACAAATTCAAAATGAACGACAGATTGCAAAAGATAAATTCTTCAAATATATTAATAGTAAAAAGGTCAGGTCTGAGCATGTAGGCCCTTTACAAAATAATCTAGAGTGGGTGATTGGGGACAAAGATAAGGCAAATATATTAAATACTTTCTTCAGCTCTGTGTATACAAAGGAGCATGGGGGAGCTCATGTCAATAATGGGGGTGGTAGTGACACAATGATCCACAATTGCTTAAAAGTGATATGATCCAGAAATATTTAGAAAGAATAAAGGTGGATTAAGCACCTGGACCAGATGCCATCCACCCACAGATCCTAAAAGAATTGAGCTCTGTCATTTCAAGGCCATTGTTTCTAATATTTAGGGGCTCTGTAATGACTGGAATGGTACCACTGGATTGGCGTAGGGCCAATGTGGTGCCCATATTTAAAATAGGATCAAATTCTTTGCCAAGTAACTATAGACCTGTTAGTTTAACTTCTATAGTCGGGAAGATACTGGAGAGTTTAATAAAAGACCACATAAACAAGTTCTTGCTGGAAAAAAATATTTTAAGCAACAGACAGCATGGGTTCAAGAAAGACAGAAGTTGTCAGACAAACCTGATTTCTTTTTATGAGGAGTCAAGTAAAACCTTGGACCGAGGGGTGGCTGCGTTTGACACAAGTCCCCACACACGGCTCATGTGTAAGGTAAAGTCTACAGGCTTGGAAAGATCAATTTGTAAATGGAAAAAAAACTGTCTAAAAAAAAAAGGATTCAGAGAGTAGTGGTTAATTGACTCTAAAGCCCCATACACACGGTCGGACTTTTTCATGGATTCTGTCCGATCGGACAAGGTTGTTGAAAAATCAGACCGTGTGTATGCACCATCGGACAGTGTTCGTCGGTTTGTCCGACGGACAAAGTCTTATCTCCTGCTGGAAAGATTTGCCGTCAACACGGTCCGATCACACCAAATCCGATCGTGTGTACGGTTGTCCGACCGGACAAAGTGCTACGCATGCTCAGATCACTTTACAAGACCAAAGCTATTGGCTACTAGCCTCTACGTAGTCCTGTCGTAGGCAACAAACGTCACCACGTTCAGAATGATCAGATTTTCCGACAACTTTGTCTGACCGTGTGTACGCAAAACCAACATCAGACAAAGTATGACGGACATGGTCCGACGGACCTGGTCCTCGGATAATCCGCGCGTGTGTATGGGGCTTTACTCTGAATGGTCTAAGGTTATCAGTGGTGTACCCCAAGGTTCAGTGTTGGGACCCTTACTTTTTAATATCTTTATAAATGATATAGAGTCTGGGATTAAAAGTACAATTTCTGTCTTTGCGGATGTCACTAAGCTATGCAGTGGAATAACGTCCCTACAGGATGTCTTCAATTTACAAGCAGATCTCAATGTCTAATTGGGCAACTAAGTGGCAAATGAGGTTTAATGTTGATAAATGTAAAGATATGCACTTAGGAGCTAAGAATATGCATGCATCATACATGCTAGGGGGAGTACAATTGGGGGAATCAATGGTGGAGAAGGATCTAGGGTTTTTAGTAGATCGTAAGCTCAATAATAGCATTTAATGCCACGCTACAGTTTTCCAAAGCAAGCAAAGTTCTTTCTTGTATTAAGAGAGGTATGGACTCCAGAGAGAGATACAGGCATACCCCACTTTTAAGTACACAATGGGGTTTATTGACTAAAGCTGGAAAATCAGGCTCACTTCTGCATAGAAACCAATGAGCTTCTAACCCCAGCTTGTTCAATTAAGCTTTGGTAATAAAACCTGGAAGCTCATTGGTTTCTATGCAGAAGTGAGCCTGATTTCGCACTTTCCAGCTTTTGTAAATATACCCCATTGTTTACTTAAAAGTGTGGTGTGCCTGTAAAATTTTGCCCCAGTACAAATCATTAGTAAGACCTCATCTGGAATATGCAGTTCAGTTTTGGGCACCAGTTCTCAAAAAGGATGTCAAGGAACTGTCCAAAGTGCAGAGAAGGGAAACCAAACTGATAAGAGGCATTGAGGAGCTAAGCTATGAGGAAAGATTAGAGGAACTGAATTTATTCCCTCTTGAGAAGAGGAGATAAGTGGGGATATGATCACACTGTACAAATACATAAGTGGTCCATATAGTGAACTTGGTGTTGAGTTATTCACTTTAAGGTCATCACAAAGGACAAAGGGGCACTCTTTACGTCTAGAGGAAAAAAGATTTCATCTCCAAATACGGAAAGGTTTCTTCACAGTAAGAGCTGTGAAAATGTGGAATAGACTCCCTGCAGAGGTGGTTTTGGCCAGCTCAGTAGATTGCTTTAAAAAATGACTGGATTCTTTACTAAATGTGCGTAATATAACTGGGTACTGACATTTATTGTTAAGTTGATCAGAAAGGATTTTTTTCCCCTGCTATTGCAAATTGGATCATGCTTTGCTGGGGTTTTTCACCTTCCTCTGAATCAGCTGTGGGTATAGGATTGTGTAAATGGGATTGTATTTTTATTTTATTTTTTTGGGGGGTCTTATTCCAGCCTGACTAACTATGTAACTATGTAACTATCTTTGTCTGTATACTTTCACAAGGTTGTTGATTTAAAACTAAACTAAACTAAACTCCAGACAGATATAAAAGGGACAAATTAATGCAATGATATTTAATCCATCGTTAAATTAATTTTTTATATGCTAAAAGTGTAAGTACCTGAATTTGACTTGGTAGCAATCTCTGCGCAGCAGACCTCAAAGAGAAGTAGAGTTAAGCAGTACAAGGATCTTTCACTGCAGCACAACAGCCAATCAGAAGTGCTGCAGAGCAAAAGCATGCTGGTAGTAAGAGGGAGACATAGAAGACATAAGTTCATCAGTGTGCTTCTCCTCCTTGTGTGTGGGGGAGGCTTCTAAGTGAAAAATCAGGTCTCCTCCACTGCCTGATGGGCTTGTGCTGTGGGGCGGAGCTGTGTAAATCTCAGAACTGGATGAAAAGAAATATAAATTCTTTGGCAGTTAAAACAGCTCTCAAATATGCATTTTATCTGTGTTATCGCTGACTGCCTGGAGTTGGGCTTTAAAGTATGAAAGTACGGTTGTCAGGTTTATAACCAGACAAGTAGAATTTACAGGAGAGCTCAGCAATGGCAGCCTCCATTTTGTTTTGTTGTTTTTCCTCATGAAAGGTTTACTTTAAGCTATTAGTTTTCTAATAGATTGTAACATAAATTTAATTTAGGTGGTGCCTAAGTGAATTATTCAGGTAGGGGGCATATGTAAAACAAAATATTCAATGTGTAATATTATAGTTCTGACACATTTCACAAGCTATGTTTACATTTCTTGTACAAGGAAAGCTTATAACAAAGAAAGGAGCCAAGGAGAGGTCAGTGACTAAATAATTCAGTTTACATGTGCTTTTGCAGTCGAGTATCCAAGGTCACTAGGAAACAGCTGAGGGTTTGAAAACAGTGTGCTAGAAAATAGCAGCAATGGGGATAAAGTGAAAGGGTGCAGATATGAAAATCACGAGCACTCATTAACAGATGCCGAAACCCTGTAATTCCTTTCCAGTTCCGGCTGCAATGCATAAATCAGAACTGAATTCTCACAAAGGAATATAAACATACACAATAAACTCAGACAAGACTGTAATAATTCATTGCAAGTCAAGTAAAATAATTTTATTGCTGTTAACAGTGTGCTGAATGGACCACATGGATTTATGAAGAGTCTGTGCTTTGCGTAAAGGTTTTTTTTTAAATTCAACAAGCGAAAAAAAAGATCAAACGTGTCTCCTTTGCAGATACACTAATCCCACTATTCATATTTCTACTATGACTTTCTAGTAAGAACATGCCATTCAATGTATTAGCGATTACTAAACTTGCTCCTCTCTTGCCCGTGTGCTAAACTATGATGGATTCTCAGTAGGGATGGGCCCGGTGTTCGATTCGAACCCATGTTCGAATCGAACATCGGCCGTTCGTCCGCTCGTCGAGCCCAGAACTATGTGGGCCGTTCGCATCAAATTTGCGTGATGCGAACGGCCCACAATGCACTGCGCCAGTCGCAGTGCATTGCTGGCTGATGATTGGCCAAGCATGCACTGTGACCCCGCATGCCTGGCCAATCATAGAGCCAGCGGCGAGGAGAGCAATAATTGGCCACAGGCAGAATGCCTGTGGCCAATTATAGCTTAGGGGGTTTAGTACATGCCCCACACTATATAAGGCTGCTGTGATTGGGGGATTAGTGTAGTGTGTGCGTGCTGTTAGTACAGCATTGCAGTATCACATTAAACCACCTTTACCCTTCTGGCCTGTTGTGTCATCTAAGGCAGCCATCTGCGGCTAATGAATTGCTGGCTCCCATAACACAGAGAACAGTCATTCATTGAAAGTCATTGATAAAAAAAAAGTCATTGATAAAAAAAAAAAATAAAAAAAAGCGTGGGGGTCCCCCCAAATTCAATTACCAGGCCCTTCAGGTCTGCTATGGATATTAAGGGGAACCCCGGACAAAAAAAGAAAAATGGCATGGGGTCCCCCTCAAAATCTATACCAGACCCTTATCCGAGCATGCAACCTGGCAGGCCACAGGAAAAGAGGGGGGACGAGAGTGGCCCCCCCTCCCTCCTGAACCATACCAGGCCACATGCCCTCAACATTGGGAGGGTGCTTTGGGGGTCTGTGACCCCTCAAAGCACCTTGTCCCCATGTTGATGAGGACAAGGGCCTCTTCCCCACAACCCTGGCCATTGGTTGTGGGGGTCTGCGGGGGGGGGCTTATCGGAATCTGGAATCCCCCTTTAACAAGGGGACCCCCAGATCCCGCCCCCCCCTGTGTGAAAAAAAGTGACAAAAATGGTAAAAATGACAGGAGACGGTCTTTGACAATTCCTTTATTAAAATCTTCTTTCATCTTCTTTCTTCTGGTCTTCTTCCTTCTTCCTTTCTTCATCCTTCGGTTTGTTCATCTTCTCCTTCCGGGATCTTCTTCCATCTTCTTCTTCCATCTTCTTCTTCCTCCGATCCGCTTCATCTTGCTCTGGTCTTCTCGTCCGGCATCTTCTTCCACGGCGTCGACGTCTCTTCTTGGGCCGCTCCGCGCAATGGGAGGCTCCTGCAGTGTGAGGCTTCGCTGCGTCTGACAGGTCTTTTATAACGGAGGGCGGGGCCACCTAGTGACCCCGCCCCCTCTGACGCATGGGAACATCATGGGGACCTCCCTATGGCTTTCCCCATGATGTCAGAGGGGGGCGGGGTCACCAGGTGGCCCCGCCCTCAGTTATAAAAGACCTGTCAGACGCAGCGAAGCCTCACACAGTGGGAGCCTCCCATTGCACGGAGCGGCCCAAGAAGAGACGCCGACGCCATGGAAGAAGATGCCGGACGAGAAGACCAGAGCAAGAAGAAGCAGATCAGAGGAAGAAGAAGATGGAAGAAGACGCCAGAAGGAGAGGATGAAGAAACCGAAGGATGAAGAAAGGAAGAAGACCAGAAGAAAGAAGATGAAAGAAGATTTTAATAAAGGAATTGTCAAAGACCGTCTCCTGTCATTTTTACCATTTTTGTCACTTTTTTGGTGACAACTTTTCATCAACATGGGGACAAGGTGCTTTGAGGGGTCACAGACCCCCAAAGCACCCTCCCAATGTTGAGGGCATGTGGCCTGGTACGGTTCAGGAGGGAGGGGGGGCGCTCTCGTCCCCCCTCTTTTCCTGCGGCCTGCCAGGTTGCGTGCTTGGATAAGGGCCTGGTATGGATTTTGAGGGGGACCCCACGCCATTTTTTTTTTTTTGGCCGGGGTTCCCCTTAAAATCCATCCCAGACCCAAAGGGTCTGGTGTGGATTTTGAGGGGGACCCCACGCCATTTATTTATAAATTTTTTTGGCCGGGGTTCCCCTTAATATCCATAGCAGACCTGAAGGGCCTGGTAATTGAATTTGGGGGACCCCTACGCTTTTTTTAAAAAAAAAAAATTTTTTTTTTTTATCAATGACTTTTTTTTTTATCAATGACTTTCAATTAATGACTTTCTCTGTATTACGGGTCAATTCATTAGCCGCAAGTGATTTTAAATAGCTTTTTTTCCTGCAAAAATGACACTTTGTGCAGGGACAGTTCTAAGCACGGGAAACATGCGCCCCTTCACAGGCATACTATAGACACCCCCCAGGTACGAATTTTAAAGGAATATTACACTTTTATTGTTTCACATTAAGCATTATTAAAATCACTGCTCCTGAAAAAACGGCCGTTTAAAAAAAAAAAAATTGCATTGATACATGTCCCCTGGGGCAGGACCCAGGTCTCCAAACACTTTTAATGACAATAACATGCATATTAGCCTTTAAAATTAGCACTTTAGATTTCGAACGTTCACGTCCATTGTAATTAATAGGGTTCTAATGTTTGCGCAAACTTTAGGTCCGTTCGCAGGTTCTGGTGCGAACCGAACCCCTGGGGTGTTCGACTCATCCCTAATTCTCAGCCTTACCTTACATTCATATCACATATTGTGCAGTATAACTATAAAACGAACATTTTTGATCACACATATTAATTTTATAAGATTATGATACTATATTAATATTATTTAAAAATCATTTCAGACATAATTTAAATTAAATTGTATAATGCACGTTGGCATGGGTTATTACAGTTTGCAATGCATTTAAAATTGCCACAGTGACCTGTTCATGAAGTCTCAAACTTCATAAGTTGTTCAGCAAAAAAAATGTTGTGCCCTCCTCTACCCATCACATCTTATGCTTAGTATGTCCATCTTCTGCCCTTTTCTATCCCTGCCCACTGTGTCCAACTTCTTCCATTTTAAGTTCACACCACCTTCTGCATACACCAGCTTTAATGCTGTTGACAAAATTTAGCTTTCTGTCCACATCACCTTCTTCTTGCTTTGTCTACCCTCTGACCACTCTACCAACACCATCTTTATCCTGCTTTTGTCTACCTTATGCCCCACTCTAACAATACCATCTCATTCTATGTTGTTCTTCTTTTTCCTGTAAGCTAACAATATTTTCTGCCCACTTTACTGACATTTTCTACACTCTGTCCACAATACCCTTTGTCTATAATGCCTTTTGCTTATATTGCCTATCTTCTGTCCAGCGTTGTTCATACCATCTTCTGTCAGGACCTGGTTCTTGCTGAGCCACCTGAGATGCTGCACAGCTCCCTATCTGATCCCTTGGACAAACTTATTTTCTATCCTGTTTCTGGTAAACTTTGAACTCCTTACTCCTCCCATGAACTTTTAGCCATGTTATTGCACTTCCTGTTTGCCAGATTAGTGTGCTCTTCTCCAGCCAATATCTTGCTCCTTACACTCTTACTGATGTTTTCATCTTTATTACCATTACCGGTACTGAAGATGAAGACATCAGCAAGAGTGTAAGAAGCAAGATATTGGCTGAAGATTAGCGCAATCATTTGGCAAACAGGAAGGGATTACCAACATTTGGCTTGTTCCTCAACTACACAAAGTTGCACAGGCTGCCCCAGGGTAGATGCTTTTTTGTGCAGTACACAGCTGAATTTTGATGTTGGATCACAGATACTGCTTGGAACCCAGCAGCGTAAAAAAAGAGCCAGTTTCATCAATGACTCACTGAACAGGTACAAGATGAGCTTGCCATGAGCTGTAATCCCTGTTCTAATAAAGAGGTAATATGCTTGGAGCTGTCTTTCATGGCAGTCTTTTTTGGCATCCCCCATTTATACACCAGCTTATGGCCCCTCAACATTTTAGTAATGGGAAGGATCTTTTTGTGTGCTTGTATCGGGGCTTGTGAAACATCAGTATATAAGGATATCCCAGAGTATAATTATTGAGGCAATGTCTGTCTGCGACTTGCATGAGCAGTTCTTTTACATGATAAAAATATATTTTCACCAGAATGTCTCTGGGTAGCCTGTCTGGTAGCCTGTCTGGGAGATATCTAGCTTAGGCAATCTATGTGCTTGATCTATCACCACTTCTCTCGGGTCCACTGACTGCAGGAGTATAATAATCATTTGTTGGATGTACCGTCTAAGGTCCGCAGAAGGGACTGTTTCATCTGAATTTTATATTATTTCTACATGACCTGTCTTTCGGGTTAGCTAGCTTCAGTTTTTTTTTTTGCATGTTTTCCTCCAACTCGTGGGCATCAACACATTTGTTATGAGCACTAGCATATTAGCAATTTTGTGTTGTACGTGCTCCACTCTATCACCTATGACGCTGATGTCCGATTTAGTTTGTGAGCATATCATGGTGAAGAGACCCCCTTAAGGAAACCAGAATGCCCTTTACAGGCTGTAACAGGCTATAACAGGCTGTCCTGTGGTGAAAAGGGTATCTATTTGTTCCACATGCTCTCTAGTATCATCCAAACATAATTACATAATTATAATTTCACGTGTAAGGTCGCTGCTTGTTCTTGCTCTGTGTTTAGCTGCAGTGTTAGTTTTAGACACTGATCTAGCAGCAGATGTGTAAGAGAGATCTCCTGTATGTTAGGAGCCTGCTCTGCTAGGAGATGAGCCATTTTGGCCTCTTTCTGCAGCAGATGGTATGAAAAATTCAGACCCCTCTCTATTTTTCTGTTTCCTCATTGTGCCCCTTGTGTTCCCAGGTGATGTCCCACCAGATGATGAGTAAGTTATCCCCCTCCGCTTTGTGTAAGTACCGATTTGGAGCCTTTTCACTCTAGAACCTTAGAGAAGAATGGCCACACACCCCAAGACTCTTCTTACTTCTGCGTCAATATTGGTACATCTCAGTCCTGAACTACATTTTATGGTGGAAGTGAATGTTTCAGATTCTGCTGTGGGAGCGTTCTCAGTAAAGGGGAGAAAAGATCCAGGTTCATCCTTGTGTGTATTTTTCTCGCTTGATGTCTTCAGCTAAAAAAAATTATTATGACAGAAGTTGCTTGCAATTAAGGAAGCTTTTTCCTAATGTAGGCATCTTCTGGACATGGCTAATCATCCTGTAACTGTTCTCACTGATCATAAAAATTTAGAATTAATTAATTCTGCCAAGAGATTTTCTTCTAGGTTTCTCAAACTTTTTCAGTCAAGACACCCTTTAGAATTGTGCACAATCTTGGGACATACCAGTCAGAGGGCTCATTTACACCAGGAGGTGCGTCCATATGTTCTTTTATTTCTTTGATATGTAGCCCCCATACTTCTGAGATTCTTGCCTAGGCAGAAAGACAGTCTGCAGCCTTCTGGAATTTCTATGTCACACTTCCCAGGAGGCATTGCAATATTTCTTTCCCACTTAGATGTCTTTATGCAGACTGGAAAATATAGATCTCAGTTACTGCTCCAGTGCACCCAAGTGAGTTCCCAGACTAGAGTGCTGGGTACACATGCATGAGTGCTAACTCATTATGGGGACTGGCTTAAAAGACATGGAAAAAAAAACAATTGTATCACTATCTGCCCTTACACAAGATGCTGGCATGAGAGAAATAACTGGGTAGGAGAATTTCCCCAAAACTCAAGGGCAATATCATTGGACCGCATGGAAGGGTAAGTATGTATTTCCTAATATCCATGTAATAACATTGTTATCAGTGCATTTTTAGGTTTAGAAGAGGGGTGAAGTTCCTCTTTAATGTTCAATTTTAGCATGACTTTTATAGTTGTTTACTTTGAAAGTATCTTATAACTTCAAAAGTCTCAACTTCTTTATAATAAAAAATTGTGCCTATGACAGGCAAAACTGATGTCCTGTACATTACTTTGACCTGGCTGTGCATTTGTGAGCTACAGTATTGCTCATATCCTGTGTCAGAGTCTATGTGTTACTGTGTCAATCAAAAACAAATAAATTTATCATCACTTTATTATGACCGATTTAAATAATAGGATCTTTGTTGCTAATTTTCCTTCATTGGTCTTATGTTATAGCTTTGAAATCATGTGATCAACTGCATGACAGTAGTTTAATGTTACAGTTAGTGACTGTTACGATTCCAAAACACTGGATGTCCTTGCAGAACATTGGCCTGACCTTCTACAGTGCGAGAGAGACTAATATAATAATAAAAGAATGATAACATTTTGAAGTTTATTTGAAAATAAAAAATCTTTATTGTAAATATAAGTAAATATCATATTTTAAATTAACACAATTTTTATTTTTCCAATTTTCTTTGCAGAATACAATGACCAGTGTATTTAATTAAAATGAAATGTCATGTTTAGGCAGAGGATCAGTATTAAAAGTGGAAGTGTCCCTCGCGCTACTGTGAGTAACTAGTGAATGTGACTAGTGACAAAGATAACGTGATAAATATATAAACAATATATATTGCAGCAAAACCTAAAAGTTTATCACAACACACCAAAACATGTAAAATATAAGTAAAGCGATCTTGCGCAAATAAAAATCACTGTAAAACACTATGGATGAAATATATGGATATGGATAATAGAAAAGAGTTCTTTTTTTTGCACCTCCCTTTTTTGGAATTTTTCTGCGATTTTTACACATATATATACACTATTATGCAGGAGATATAGATAGAATATTTTATTTGGAATTTATATTGGTTTTCATCCATAATGTTTTACAGTGATTTTTATTTGCACAAGATTGCTTTATTTATATTTTAAAGGATCAGTATTATTAGACTCAAATATTATCGCTAAGATAAAGCAGTGAGTATTGGTACAATGTTTACCAAAGATTTAAAGGTAAGTATTTTTTTTGTTTACAAACTTTTATTAAAGGATCGTACAAGAGTATACAAAAGAAACAGTGCAATAAGAGTATCACAGAATTGCAAATAATCATGTCAGAAAAGACACAGACTCTCATCCAAACTAGGCATAAGATAAAGTGCAACAGTATCAAAAAGAGTCTGTGGTTCATTGGTGACAAGCTTGAGAATGAGTCCATTGCTGGAGTTAGTAGTAATAATGTCTCTTGAGATTCGAGGATCCCATTTCTAGTATATATAAAGAAAAAAATTTAACACAACAAAACTGAAAATAAAAACAGAAAAAGCAAAACCAGCTTTTGAAACGTACTGCAAAAATGCACAACTTATGAGCATAGAGCAAAATCTAATTGCCAGCTAGGGTATGTCATGGTCTGTCTACGGAGGGACAGATGGAGAGGTCCACCGCAAACGGAAGGTTACGAGCCTACCCAGATGAGGGCCAGGAGTCCCATTTCCTCTCAAAGATTTGCATGGACTCCATGAGCGTATGGTGTATGCGTTCCATCAGTTTGATGGAGTCCATGCGATGGAGGACTTGTGGCCAGGGGACAGAAGTTTTACGCCAATTCAAGGCGATCGCCCATTGCACAGCACTACATAAAGTATGAAACACTTTCTGTTCAGTGGGTGTGGTCCCTGGGATATCTGCAAAAAGGAGGCACATTTTTGCCGTAAGGGTGACTGTGTTCCCCGTGACCCGTCGCACCCTATCCGAAACCTGTTGCCACAGAGGCCCTAAGGCCCTACAGCTCCAGAAGGTGTGGAGGAGAGACCCTCTCTCCCCACAGCCCCTGAAGCAGGTGTCCGGGGTCAGGGGGAACATTCTGTGGATTTTAACCGGGGTGTAGTACCATCTTGTGTGTAGTTTCACCACCGTCTCTTTGATAGCCACCGAGCGGGAGCATTTATGCATATTATAAATCATGTCATGCCAGTCCTCCACAGGGATCGGCTCCCCCAGTTCTGATTCCCATGCTAACATAGCCTGAGACTTAGGTTCCGAGCCATAGTTGTTCAGGTGACCATAGATCGCGGAGATCACCCCTCCATCCCTGGACCCCTCAAGACACAGAGATTCAAAGGTGGTTTTAGGATCTGCCCTCCAAAGTGTAATGGCTTTCTGGAAAAAATGGCGTATTTGCAAGTACTTATAGAATTCAGAGCGGGGAATACCCCAATTCTGGCACAGGTCCTCAAAGGATCTAAAAACGGTTCCCCTAGTCAATGAGCGCAGGGTTACCAGGTCCCGAGAGGACCAGTGCATATATTCCAGACCCGCCCCGAAAGCACCCGGAAAGTCTGGGACTCCCAGGAACGAGGATAGGGGAGCAGGATTGGAGGACAGACCAAACTTATCTCTGTAGAGGGTCCAGAGATGGAGGGACTGCCCCACCACCTCATTAAGTGCCGAGATATCCCTCTGGCAGACTGAGCCAGACCACAAGATCCCTGGGAGATAATAAGGCTTGATGGAATCTCTCTCAAAGCGCAACCAGGGGGTTCGAGGGGTGGGGATATGCCACTGGGCTAGTTGGACCAATCTGGCGGCCAGGAAATACTTCCATAGATCTGGGCAGCTCAGTCCCCCTCTATTTCTATTCCTAAACACTAAGAGTCTATTAAGCCTGGGTCTCTTGTCTTTCCAGATAAATCTAAGCAGCTCCGACTGTATGGCCCTAATTGTCGAGCAGGACACATACAGAGGGAGGGCTCTAAGGTAAAACAGCAGCTTGGGAAGGATCGACATCTTGACCGCCTGAATGCGACCGAGAAAAGAGATGTGGTAGGGGGCCCATTGAGTCAATAGGCTCTTAACCATGGCAAAGACCTGCGGGTAGTTTCGTGTGTATATCTGTTTAAGGGAAGGAGCCAGTTTCACCCCCAAGTACTGCAGGGAGGAGGAGGTCCAGGAGAACGTAAAACTATTCTGCAAGGACTCAATCAGTGGGTCCGGGAAATTGATGGGCATAGCTACACATTTAGAGGGATTCACGCCTAAGCCGGACTCAACTTGAAATTCAGCTAACGTGGCCAGTAGGTTCGGGAGGGAGGTCAGGGGGTCAGTCAAAAACAGTAGGACGTCGTCTGCGTATAAGCTAAGTTTATAGGTGGAGCCTTTACAATCATATCCTTTAATGTTGGGGTTAGCAGCAATACACCTCGACAGGGGTTCAATCGCCAAGGCGAACAGCAAGGGGGATAAGGGACAGCCCTGTCTAGTTCCCCTCCCTAGAGTAAAAAATTCTGAGGTACAACCTGGTAGCTTAATACATGTACGAGGATTCTGGTATAGGGCATGGAACCCGTTCACAAACTTACCTAGGATTCCAAACTTTAGCAGAATCCTGTCCAGGTATGGCCATAGGATGCTATCAAAGGATTTATTGATGTCTAAACTGAGCATAAGGACTTCACGGGAGCGGAGATTGGCGTCTTGAATAATATTGGTTGGTAAACGAATGTTGTCAGTTATCTGTCTTGTCGGGATGAATCCGGTCTGGTCTGGGGAGATTAAAGTCGTAATTGTGGTTGCCAGTCTGTCAGCTAGAATGCGACTAAATATTTTCAGGTCATTGTTAATGACCAAGATGGGTCTAAAGTTTTGGGGAAGTGAGTGGTCCTTCCCTGGTTTAGGAATCAGAGACATGTTGGCCATTAGCATATCACTCAGGAAAGCCTCCCCAGATAGCACCTTATTATACAGTCTTGTCAGTCTAGGGGCCAGCAAGTCAGCAAACTTTTTATAATATAAGGCTGAGAAGCCATCGGGGCCCGGGGTTTTTGCTGTTTTCAGTGAGGTCATGACAGCCGTCACCTCCTCCACTGTACAGGGGGCATTCAAGGATTCTAGCTGATCTGCAGTCAGTTGGGGTAGTGGAATTGAGTCAAGCCATGTAGAGGGCAGTGGAGGGACCGAGGGTCGAGGGGCCTCCATTAGGGATTGATAGAAGGATTTAAACAGGTGTAGAACCTCTTTGGGATGGGTAGTAAGGTTCCCCTGACTATTTCGGAGCCTATAGGTATGTGTGGGTTGGATAGATTGTTTCAGTTTTCTCGCAAACATGGTCGATGAAGAGTTGCTGTATAGGAGAAATTTGGCTTTGGACCATCTCAGGGACTTTTCAGTTTGCTCAGTGAGGATAGCGTCCAGCGCCTTCCTCTTCTGATCAATCTGTGCCAGCAACCCAGGCTCCTGAGTGAGACAGTGTCTGCGATACAGCCGATCCAAGTCTCCTGTAAGGGATTCAATATTCTGTAGTCTGATCTTTTTACGATCAGAGGCCAAGTGCATTAGTCTACCCCTCAGAACCGCCTTGTGCGCGCCCCACAATGCTGCCGGGGAAATCTCCCCGACCTCATTGTGGGCGAAGTACTCCGATATGTAGCCTCCAATTTGGGATAAAGCAATCAGATCAGTGAGCATGGAGTCATTAAGTCTCCACGCCCCCAGAGCCCTCGGAAGGCCTATGTTGGCAAAAGAGCATGAAACTATCCGATGGTCCGACCACGGGCATGAGTGAATCCTAGCAGAGGTAGAGTTAGCTGTCATAATAGTCGTAGAGAGGATGTAATCCAACCTGGAGTAACTGTCAGGCGGGTTGGAATAAAAGGTGTATTCCCTTACTCCCACATTGTGTGCCCTCCATGTGTCAATCAGTTGATTGGATTTAATGAGGTACTGTAAGGACTTAGGGAAGGCATTGGAAGCATGTCCAGTCTTGCTTCTGTCCAAGACAGGGTGTGCGACCAAGTCAAAATCCCCCCCAACTATCATATGTGAGGAGTGGAACCTCTCCAGGGTTACATACACTGATGCTACCGTGATAGTTTTCCCTTGAATAACACCCTTCACAATCACATAGCGGCTGTCAGGGTCCTTGTATACCTGTTGCAATTCAAATTTCACAGTGTTCCTAAAAAAAATAGCTGCCCCGCGGGTCCTGGACTCAAAAGTAGTAAAATATCCCTGGTGATAGGCTTTATCAAAATAGTGTGGGTGACTTTGGGTGGAAAAATGCGTCTCCTGGAGAAGCAGTATGTCCGCGCCCAGTCTCTTGTATGCTTTGAAGGCCTTACTCCTTTTAGTGGGAGAGTTAAAACCTTTCAGGTTATGCGAGATAACATTAGTACCCATTAGGGTGTTTTAGTAGATAGCCTACCAGTTAGGGGTTGCACAGTGAGTCCAGAATCCACAGGAGCCCCTAAATCAGGGTGAGTTAGAACCCAGCACCAGCATAGTGAGCAAAACAGTAATATACAACTTAGTGGACCTACATCAAAAGCTGAAATCGTGGGCCCCCGCCAACCCCCGGAGGGACCAGGGGTAGGTCGGGTGTCCAGGAGCATCAACCAGTGAGAGAGGAAAAGACCATGTGTTAAATGCAGTACATTACATGATGAGCATAAAAAGGTAAGAAAAAAAAAGCAGCAAAAAAAACAAAAAACAAACAACCATGCTTTGACTGCAAACATTGCGTCAGCAATAAAGACAAGCTAGGCCACTGTTGAAGCAGCATCCCAGCTAAGGGGGTCAGGGATAAAACAGACTCCCTGACCAAAACCATTGAAGGCCTGAGAAAGAGACGAGAGGGCCAAGAAAATAATAAAAAAAAAAAAGTGCCCTCTCCTCTCTCCCTCTGCCCCAACTTTAAAAATGAACTTGGACCGGGTGGTCCAATCCTCCAAGCAAGTAGAGGGAGCCGATCCATCCAGATGATCGGGGAGGGTACACCTAGTGTGGCTTCCAGGGACGAGAGGGCCTCCATCCAGCTTGCTTGGAGAGGGGGGTAGTTCAGACGGGCGCGACTAGACATCAGATCAAGGGTGAGACAAGTCAGTTACACACTGGCATGCGGGCCTGCATAGCATCCAGTTGAAAAAGTTCTTGAGGTGGTGTAGCCCAGATGGCAGGCGAGCGGGGGGTAGAAGGCATCCTCGGGTGGTCTGCTGCGTTCAGAAGGCCCAGTTTTACCAGGAGATCCTTACCCTCTGAGATTGTGGTAACCGTGTAAGTGGTGCCATTATGCGGGACTTGTACAGGGCCGGATTAACATAGGGGCTATTGGAGCTGCAGCTCCAGGCCCCTCTCTCAAGATAGGCCCATTGGCCCCAAAGAAAACAAAAAACAAAAAAAAAAAATCAAAAAAAAAAAAAAAAAGATTGACTTTGAGGGTTGTAGCTCGGCGATCAGGAGTCACAGAGACCCCACATTTGGGGGGTATGTAGCTAAGGACCTACCCCAGCACTGGTTAAAATATGGGGCTGCTTTCATCTATGGTTCCGAAGATACAGGGATGCTTGCGCAGCCTGTCAGAAGCTACATACAGAGCGGCCAGTTTAAATACAAGCTGGAACACTCTACAGCAGACTGAGAGGATGAGCTCACAGTGCTTATAATAATTATTTGCATATTACTTATGATAATTAACCCCTTGCCACCCAGGCCAATTCTGACACTTCTCTCCTACATGTAAAAATCATCTTTTTTTTTTGCTAGGAAATTACTCAAATGTTTTTTTTTGGAAAGAAACTGTTTCATTCATAAAAAAAACCACTAAAGTTAGCACGATTTTTTTTGTGTACCAAGCGATGCTTTAAATGTTTTTTACAGGTTACATGTTTAGAGTTACAGAGGAGGTCTAGTGCTAGAATTATTTCTCTCGCTCTAATGATCGTGGCATATGTAACCTGTGTGTATCTGGCTCTGATACTAACCAGTGCCTACCCAGCCACTGACTAGTATCTCTCCCCAGCCTGTCCCCACACACCCTCTCACCTGCTGACCTGTGAATGGGGGAATCACTCTCGCAGTTTTATTGTGTTCTGCCAGTGAATACAATGATTAGTGTTGCTAACTATAGCTGGCAGCACTGATTGTTTTGGGGAAAACCTGACAGGCTGGTTGTACTCAAGTCGGTTAATAGGTTGACTTGTGTAAAACCAGCTAGCCCATACATAGATCGACTATGGCTGGTCTCTGCTTAATTGGTGTAATTTCAATCCATGTATGGCCCACTTCACCACTTTACATTTTTCCTTCCCAGATTACTTCATCCTCCTCTCCTATACATAGTGCCCACTGTCATACTCTCCACACTTCTCTCCTGTACATACTGCTCACTGTCATACCCTCCACACTTCTCTCCTATACAGTGGTGTGAAAAAGTGTTTGCCCCCTTCCTCATTTCCTGTTCCTTTGCATGTTTGTCACACTTAAGTGTTTCGGAACATCAAACCAATTTAAACAATAGTCAAGGACAACACAAGTAAACACAAAATGCAATTTGTAAATGAAGGTGTTTATTATTAAAGGTGAAAAAAAATCCAAACCATCATGGCCCTGTGTGAAAAAGTGATTGCCCCCCTTGTTAAAACATACTATAACTGTGGTTGTCCACACCTGAGTTCAATTTCTCTAGCCACACCCAGGCCTGATTATTGTCACACCTGTTCACAATCAAGGCATCACTTAAATAGGAGCTGCTTGACACAGTAAGGTCCACCAGAAGATCCTTAAAAGCTACACATCATGCCGAGACCCAAAGAAATTCAGGAACAATTGAGAAAGAAAGTAATTCAGATCTATCAGTCTGGAAAGGGTTATAAAGCCATTTCCAAAGCTTTGGGAATCCAGCGAACCACAGTGAGAGCCATTATCCACAAATGGCGAAGACATGGAACAGTGGTGAACCTTCCCAGGAGTGGCCGGCCGCCCAAAATTACCCCAAGAGCGCAGCGACGACTCATCCAAGAGGTCACAAAAGACCCCACAACAACGTCCAAGGAACTGCAGGCCTCACTTGCATCAGTTATGGTCAGCGTTCATGCCTCCACCATCAGGAAAAGACTGGGCAAAAATGGCCTGCATGGCAGAGTTCCAAGGAGAAAACCACTGCTGAGCAAAAAGAACATCAAAGCTCATCTCAATTTCTCCACAACACATCTTGATGATCCCCAAGACTTTTGGGACAACATTCTGTGGACCGATGAGACAAAAGTGGAACTCTTTGGAAGGTGTGTGTCCAAGTATATCTGGCGTAGAAGGAACACTGCATTTCAGAAAAAGAACATTATACCAACAGTAAAATATGGTGGTGGTAGTGTGATGGTCTGGGGCTGTTTTGCTGCTTCAGGACCTGGAAGACTTGCCGTGATAAAAGGAACTATGAATTCTGCTGTCTACCAAGAGATCCTGAAGGAGAATGTCCGACCATCTGTTCGTGTACTCAAGCTGAAACGAACTTGGGTTCTGCAGCAGGACAATGATCCTAAACACACCAGCAAGTCCACCACCGAATGGCTGAAGAAAAACAAAATGAAGACTTTGGAGTGGCCTAGCCAAAGTCCTGACCTGAATCCTATTGAGATGTTGTGGTATGACCTTAAAAAGGCCGTTCATGCTCGAAAACCCTCTAATGTAACTGAATTAGGACAATTCTGCAAAGATGAGTGGGCCAAAATTCCTCCAGGACGCTGTAAAAGCCTCATTGCACGTTATCGCAAACGCTTGGTTGCAGTTGTTGCTGCTAAGGGTGGCCCAACCAGTTATTAGGTTTAGGGGGCAATCACTTTTTCACACAGGGCCATGATGGTTTGGATTTTTTTTCACCTTTAATAATAAACACCTTCATTTACAAATTGCATTTTGTGTTTACTTGTGTTGTCCTTGACTATTGTTTAAATTGGTTTGATGTTCCGAAACACTTAAGTGTGACAAACATGCAAAGGAACAGGAAATGAGGAAGGGGGCAAACACTTTTTCACACCACTGTACATAGCGCCCGGTGTCATACCCTTCTCTCCTGTACATAGTGCCCACCGTCGTACCCTCCACACTTCTCTCCTATACATATTGCCCACTGTCATACCCCCAACCCTTCTCTCCAATACATAGTGCCCACTGTCATACCCTCCACACTCCTCTCCTGTACATACTACTCACTGTCATACCCTCCATACTCCTCTCCTATACCTAGTGCCCACCATCATACCCTCCACACTTCTCTCCGTTAATTACCCTCCAAACTTCTCTCCTGTACATAGTGCCCACTGTCATCCCTTCACACTCCTCTCCTGTACATAGTGCCTTCTGCCATACCCTCCACACTCCTCTCCTGTACATAGTGCCCACTGTCATACCCTCCACACTCCTCTCCGCTACATACTACCCTTTGTCATACCCCCACACTCCTCTCCTGTACATACTGCCCACTGTCATACCCTTCACACTCCTCTCCTGTACATACTGCCCACTGTCATACCCTCCACACTCCTCTCCGGTACAAACTACCCTCTGTCATACCCCCCACACTCCCCTCCTGTACATACTGTCCACTGGCATACCCTCCACACTCCTCTGCTGTGCATACTGCCCACTGTCATACCCTTCACACTCCTCTGCT
Organism: Lithobates sylvaticus; assembly: GCA_028564925.1. NCBI lineage: Eukaryota > Metazoa > Chordata > Amphibia > Anura > Ranidae > Lithobates > Lithobates sylvaticus. Next base: position 407,017,412 of record CM053030.1, read on the forward strand.
GTATATAGTACCTCCTGCCATACCCTCCACACTCCTCATGTACATAGTGCCCACTGTTAGACCCTCCACATTCTTCTGCACATACTTCCCACTTTTAAACCACCCATACTCCTCCCCTATGCCTCTTACACACAAAAACAGTTCTTTAAAATTATACTGAATATCCTCAATGTTACCAGCTCTAGAATGGGCATACTTTTGTTAGTTCAACTAAAGGAAATCTCAGTCCTCATATTTGCTCTGCCCCATTATTAGTACTTATTTAATTTTGTAATTACTATTGTGATGTATGGAGGAACATAGGGGATGTCAGCTACTCTAAATATAGCACTTGTAAAAAAGTGTCCCTGAAAATATTTTTGAAATGTTGGCAACTATGCACTTAGGCACTGCCCAAGGGCCACATGGTCAGTAGGGGGCCCCATGAAGGCTCCTGTGATATTAAAGCAGTAGTAAACCTTTCTAACATTATTACTTTTTAGAGGCCCTGAAGTAGGTTATGCCATAATGTACAAGTATGCACAGCATATTAGCACATTAGGGTACACATAAATTGCCAGACTGAGCCCTCCAGTGCTGTGCTGTGATCAATCCGACGGGGCCCGGGCCTTCCATCTTCACTCGGTCTTCCTTCCGGGTTCTGTGCCTTCGGTCACTTGCCTTGGCCGGGCTGCATTGATGTCATTCCCACACATGCTCATGTGCATCCTCTTTTTCTCACCCCCCTTTCTCTCTCATCCTCCCTCCCTTACCCCTCACACCTCTTTCATCCCCTTTCTCTCTCTCTCTCATCCTGCCCCTCTCTCTTTAATTTAATTTTTTATAACAAAAAATTGTTTGCATTTCTTTTCATTTATTTATTGTTTATAAAAGGCCACAACAAAATCCTCAGCACCAGGCCCATGATGTTCTTAATCTGGCCCTGGACTTGTAGCTTAAAGGGGAAGCCCCAACGGTACCTGATCCTGGCAGATTGAAGAACCGAGGTGACTTCCTTCATTCTCCTATGCTTATCAAGGGTAGTGGGTGAGATGTCCGGGTAAATCTGCACAGTTACGCCATCCAGCCTTATGTTAGGGGTGTTACGTGAGGCCCTAAGTATGTCTTCCTTAATTAGATAGTCCTTCAGACATAAGACAATGTCCCTTGGAGGCCTATCTTCCGGGGGCTTCGGGCGCAGAGCTCGGTGCAGCCTGTCACAGGTAAAGGCCGCCACTGGGGTCTCAGAAAGCAGAGAATGAAAAAGCTTTTGCACTGCCTGTGGCAGGTCCGTGACCGTTTCAGGGACACCTCTCACCCTCAAATTGTTCCTCCTGTTTCTGTTGTCGAGGTCCTCGAGGTGGGCTTGCAGGATCTGAACAGTCTCTGTGAGGGTCTCCATCCGTGGCCAGCGACCTGATGATCCTGCCAGTAATCGGCGCCTCAGTATCTCTGGTTCCCGTTCTCGGCTGCCATTGCGCATGCGCGAGCGCGCGCGTGCACGCGCGCGCCCGCAGACGAGGGCGAGCGTGCGCGGACGGGTGCGCGCCTCCATTGGCGCCAGTGAGGCTATTTAAACCCTCCTGTGACTGACGGTCCCCGCTGTCTGCTCTACAACGTTCTGTGTCTGAAACCTGATCTGAAGACTGTTTACCTGTGTTTGACCCGGCTATCCTTGACCATCCGCTCTGTCCCTGTGTATCGACCTTGGCTTGTCTTTGACCATCCTATTGTTTGCTCCATCTGTACCTTGCTGCCAGCCTGATATCTGACCCGGCCTGTCTGACCATTCCAGAGCCAGCTTACCTGCTGTTCCAGCCTGCATACAGATCCAAGTCTGCCTGTTGTTCCAGTCTGCACACAGATACAAGTCTGCCTGTTGTTCCAGTCTGCACACAGATACAAGTCTGCCTGTTGTTCCAGTCTGCATACAGATCCAGCTTACCTGTTGTACCAGCCTGCATACAGATCCAAGTCTGCCTGTTGTTCCAGTCTGCATACAGATCCAGCTTACCTGTTGTTCCAGTCTGCACACAGTTCCAGCTTACCTGTTGTTCCAGTCTGCATACAGATCCAGCTTACCTGTTGTTCCAGTCTGCATACAGATCCAGCTTACCTGTTGTTCCAGTCTGCACACAGTTCCAGCTTACCTGTTGTTCCAGTCTGCATACAGATCCAGCTTACCTGTTGTTCCAGTCTGCATACAGATCCAGCTTACCTGTTGTTCCAGTCTGCATACAGATCCAAGTCTGCCTGTTGTTCCAGTCTGCCTACAGCTACCTACTTACCTCATCCGCTGAGCTTATCCAGGAAGCTCTTGTACCGGTCTGACCATTCCTGCCAGGCACCTGTGCCCCTCCTGACTCCTGGTCCTACTGTCCCATCATCAGGGGACCGGCGAGCGGGAGCCGCAAGGGAGGCCCTTCTCTGCCAATCAGACTCATCACCACCAGGGAGCGTGACAGTAGCAGACAGCCATGTCTGAGTCTGAGCAGGGGGCCTCTCCTATGGAAGGACTGTGCCAACACCTGGCAGGATTGACCGAGGCGGTAAAGAATCTCCAGCAGGGATACACCCGGTTGGAAGAACGGGTGCTGGCTTTACCACCAACAGCCCCATCTGGGGGAAGTCCAGGACCATCAGTGATAATGCTCCCTCCAGAGCCCCGGGTACCAATCCCTGAGAGATTCTCGGGTGCCCGCAACCTCTTTCGGGACTTCCGTAACTCCTGTGAACTATTCTTTGCACTGCAGCCACGTACTTTTTCCCTGGAAGCCACCAAGGTGGGCTTCGTGATCTCCCTACTCTCCGGAGACCCGCGAACCTGGGCCCACCGCCTCCTAGAGCAGAAAGACCCTGCACTGGCCGGTCTTAATTCATTTTTTGACACCATGGCCCAACTCTATGAAGACCCCCAACTCGCTGCCACCGCGGAGACCACTCTGCGCGCCCTCCAGCAGGGGCGAAGGCCTGTGGAAGACTATGTCGCGGACTTTAGGCGCTGGGGTGCGGATACCCAGTGGAACGACGCGGCCCTGCGTCACCAGTTCCGCCTAGGACTTTCTGAGGCACTAAAAGATGAGCTGGCGAGAGTTGGGGTACCCCAGACCCTGGACACTCTGATCAACCTGGTCATCCAGATTGACCGACGACTAAGGGAGCGCAGGTCGGAACGTGCATCCGGTGTCACTCATCCTACCTGGATGCTCCCCAAGGCTCCAAGTCACCTGCAGACTGGCTCGGCCCAGCGGTCAGTAACCCTCCCTGATTCCTCCGAGCCCATGCAGTTAGGGCTCTTGAGGCCTTCCCTAACTCCTGAGGAACGGCAACGTCGTCGGGTCAACAACTTGTGCCTTTACTGTGGTGAGCCTGGGCACTACGTAAGGAACTGTCCGGCCAAGGCTCGTAAGTGCCCTCTCATGCCTACTTGCTCCATGGACCCCTCAACCCGGGTCTCCTCTCACCTTGCTCTTTCTGTCTCATTACAGCTTCCGGGAAGAATCCTTCAGGTACCCGCCATTATTGATTCCGGGGCATGCAGCTGCTTCATGGACTCTTCCTTCGCTGCCCAACACCGGATCTCCCTCCAGTCTAAATCCCAGGGACTGTCAGTTTACCTGGCGGATGGCTCCTCCATCCGTTCAGGCCCGGTTACGCAAGAGACCATCCCACTGCTCATGACCATCTCGGGCAACCATCAGGAACTTCTTTGCATGGACATTATTTCCTCTCCATTATCCCCTATAATCTTGGGCATGCCGTGGCTGAAGGCCCACAACCCAGTCATCGACTGGGCCACTGGGATGGTTTCCTTCTCCTCTCAGTATTGTCAGATGTCTTGCAGACCTTCTAATTCCTCCCAGCTGGCTACTCTGTCAAGTGGGGACTCTGAGATGGACCTCCGTCAGGCTATTCCCCAGGCCTACCACGACTATCTAGACGTCTTCAGCAAACAGGCAGCAGAGGTGCTTCCTCCTCACAGGGCCTATGATTGCCCAATTGAACTTTTCCCTGGAGCAGAGATCCCCTTTGGAAGGGTCTTCCCCCTGACAGAAGTGGAGCAAGGCAAGTTGAAAGAGTACATTGAGGAGAACCTCCGAAAAGGCTTCATCCGCCCATCTACCTCTCCTGCGGGCGCAGGCATATTTTTCGTGGAGAAAAAAGATCACACCCTTCGGCCTTGTGTGGACTATAGGGAGTTGAACAGCATTACGGTCAAGAACCGTTACCCTCTCCCGTTGGTCCCTGAACTCTTCCAGAGGCTTGGCACGGCCACCATCTTCACGAAGCTTGACCTACGGGGGGCTTACAATTTGGTCCGGATTAAGGATGGGGATGAGTGGAAGACGGCCTTTCGGACATGGTATGGGCATTACGAGTATCTCGTGATGCCCTTCGGCCTGTGCAATGCCCCCGCAACCTTTCAATACTTCATTAACGACGTACTCCGGGACTTCCTGGACTTGTTTGCCGTGGTATATCTGGACGATATCTTGATTTTCTCCCCCTCTTTAGAGACCCATCGCAGACACGTCAAGGAGGTCCTGGGACGGCTCCGTATCCACGGTCTGTATGCCAAGGCAGAGAAATGCCAGTTTGAACAGGAGAGTATCCCCTTCCTTGGGCTAATCATCTCAAGTACAGGCATCAAAATGGACCCCCAGAAGATCTCTGCCATCTTGGAATGGCCCACTCCGGCAGACAAAAAGGGCATCCAACGGTTCATTGGCTTTGCCAATTTTTACCGTAAATTTATCAGGGGGTTCTCCGCCATTGTGGCGCCTATCACCCAACTGACCAAACAAGGGACCCGGTTCCGATGGTCTTCCGAGGCCCAGGGGGCCTTTGATGCCCTTAAAACTCTGTTTACCTCGGCACCCATCCTCAGGCATCCGGACTCCTCTCTACCCTTCACCTTGGAGGTTGATGCCTCCGAGATCGCGGTGGGTGCCATCCTATCCCAGAGACAGGGGGACAAGTCTCTGCTGCACCCGGTCGCCTTCTTCTCCCGCAAGTTGTCCTCGGCCGAGAGGAACTATGATGTGGGCGACCGAGAACTACTGGCGATCAAGGCCGCCCTAGAAGAATGGCGATACCTCCTGGAGGGGGCCTCTCACCCCATTCTAATACTCACCGACCATAAGAATCTGGAATATTTGAAGTCAGCTAAGAGACTGAAACCCAGACAAGCCAGATGGGCACTTTTCTTTTCCCGATTCACTTTCCATGTGACATACCGGCCCGGATCCAAGAATGTCAAACCAGATGCTCTGTCTAGGATGTACCACAAGCACCAGGAAGAAGATCCCCCTGACACTATTCTGGCCCCTGGAAACTTTCTCCTTCTTCAAGAGGACTTACTGTCCAAATTCAAACGTGCCTCAGCAGGGCAAAGGCCCACTTCCGAAACCCAGCTACAGGAGAAGGATGGACTATTCTGGTACGGGGACAAGATCTACACCCCGGAACAGCTCCGGGTAACAACTATGGAGCTGTGCCATGACCACGCCCTGGCTGGTCACTTCGGTGTCGCTAAGACCACCGACTTGGTACAGCGTACCTTCTGGTGGCCGCAACTACGGGCTGACTGTAAAAAATTTGTGGACACTTGCCCCACCTGCATCCGGAACAAGAATCCCAAAACCAGGGCCTGGGGTCTCCTTAAACCCCTGTCTGTCCCAGATCGTCCCTGGAGGATGATCTCCCTAGATTTTATTGTGGAGTTACCCCCAGCAGAAGGCCACACGACGATCTTTGTGATCGTCGATCGGTTATCCAAAATGGCTCACTTCATCCCCATGAAGGGCACCCCCTCAGCTCCAGAGACGGCACGGGCCTTTATTAGGGAAATTGTCCGCCTTCATGGGGTCCCGGCTAACATCGTCTCGGATCGAGGGGTGCAATTCACCTCTCGATTCTGGAGGTCCCTGTGCCAGTCCTTGGATATCGAACTCTCTCTCTCCTCTGCGTACCACCCTCAGTCCAATGGGCAGACGGAGCGGACTAATCAGACCCTGGAGCAGTACTTGCGCTGCTTTTCCTCCTTCGCCCAAGATGACTGGATCTCCCTTCTGCCCCTGGCAGAGTTCGCATATAACAACGCCACCCACTCCGCCACCAAACAGACTCCTTTTTTCGCCAACTATGGGTACCACCCGGCATTTCTGCCGAACTCACTTCCTGACTGCACTGTGCCAGCAGTCCAAGAGCGAATCCAGTTCTTTTCCACCAACAACCAACTTCTTCAGGAGACCATGACTAGGACCCAGGAGTACAACAAAACCGTATTTGACAAAAAAAGACGGGGGGAACTGGTGCTTGCCCCGGGCGAAACTGTATGGCTATCCACCTCTAACCTAAAACTGGCTTGCCCTTCACGGAAACTGGGCCCCAAGTTCTTGGGCCCCTTCCCGGTCAAGAGGAGGATCAACGAGGTGGCTTATGAATTAGAACTTCCAGATTCTTTGAAGATTCACCCGGTCTTCCATGTGTCATTACTGAAGCCCTCGGTTAGTAACCCTTTCCCCAACCGGAGAGCCATCCCTCCTGATCCAGTCATGGTGGACGGGGAAGAGGAGTTCGAGGTGGAAGCCATCCTTAATGTCAGAAGAAGGCAAAACCAGAACCAGTTCCTAATCAAGTGGAAGGGTTACGGCCCCGAGGAAAACTCCTGGGAGCCCGAGGAGAACATCCACGCTAAGAGTCTAGTCCAATCTTTTAAGAGAGCCCATCCTGAGAAATTTGCCCCGAGGGGCATCCGGAGGCTGCCCCTTAGGGGGGGGCAATGTCATGAGGGCTCCATCCGTGGCCAGCGACCTGATGATCCTGCCAGTAATCGGCGCCTCAGTATCTCTGGTTCCCGTTCTCGGCTGCCATTGCGCATGCGCGAGCGCGCGCGTGCACGCGCGCGCCCGCAGACGAGGGCGAGCGTGCGCGGACGGGTGCGCGCCTCCATTGGCGCCAGTGAGGCTATTTAAACCCTCCTGTGACTGACGGTCCCGCTGTCTGCTCTACAACGTTCTGTGTCTGAAACCTGATCTGAAGACTGTTTACCTGTGTTTGACCCGGCTATCCTTGACCATCCGCTCTGTCCCTGTGTATCGACCTTGGCTTGTCTTTGACCATCCTATTGTTTGCTCCATCTGTACCTTGCTGCCAGCCTGATATCTGACCCGGCCTGTCTGACCATTCCAGAGCCAGCTTACCTGCTGTTCCAGCCTGCATACAGATCCAAGTCTGCCTGTTGTTCCAGTCTGCACACAGATACAAGTCTGCCTGTTGTTCCAGTCTGCACACAGATACAAGTCTGCCTGTTGTTCCAGTCTGCATACAGATCCAGCTTACCTGTTGTACCAGCCTGCATACAGATCCAAGTCTGCCTGTTGTTCCAGTCTGCATACAGATCCAGCTTACCTGTTGTTCCAGTCTGCACACAGTTCCAGCTTACCTGTTGTTCCAGTCTGCATACAGATCCAGCTTACCTGTTGTTCCAGTCTGCATACAGTTCCAGCTTACCTGTTGTTCCAGTCTGCATACAGTTCCAGCTTACCTGTTGTTCCAGTCTGCATACAGATCCAGCTTACCTGTTGTTCCAGTCTGCATACAGATCCAGCTTACCTGTTGTTCCAGTCTGCATACAGATCCAAGTCTGCCTGTTGTTCCAGTCTGCCTACAGCTACCTACTTACCTCATCCGCTGAGCTTATCCAGGAAGCTCTTGTACCGGTCTGACCATTCCTGCCAGGCACCTGTGCCCCTCCTGACTCCTGGTCCTACTGTCCCATCATCAGGGGACCGGCGAGCGGGAGCCGCAAGGGAGGCCCTTCTCTGCCAATCAGACTCATCACCACCAGGGAGCGTGACACCTTGCTTCCGTCCAGGATCGCGCCGCGCAACACTGTACCCAAAATGTCCTTTTTTTCCTACAAATAGAGCATTCTTTTGTTGGATTTTTTTATCATCTCTGCGGTTTTAATTTTTTGGGCTATAAACAAAAAAAGAGCATCAATTTTGAAAAAAAATTATATATTTTTTACTTTCTGCTATAAAACACATCCAATAAAAAAATGTAAAAAATCTAATTTCTTCAAGTTAGGCCAATATGTATTCCGCTACATATTTTTGTATTTGTGGTTAAAAAAAATCCCAATAAGCATATATTGATTGGTTTGCACAAAAGTTGTCGCGTCTACAAACTATGGGATATTTTAATGGCATTTTTCTTTATTTTTTATTTTTTTGCTAGTAATGGGGGCATTCACTGATTTTTAGCGGGACTGCGACATTGCGGTGGACAAATCAGACACTTAACTGACATATTTGGCACTTTTTTTGGGAACCAGTGGCATTATTACAGTGATCAGTGTTAAAAATATGCACTGTTACTGTACTAATCACACTAGCAGGGAAGGGGTTAACATCATGAGCCATCAAAGGGTTAACTGTGTGCCTAGCTGGTACTTGCTATCTGTGTGGGGATTGCTCTGACTGGATAAAGACAGAGATCAGTGTTCCTACTTATCAGGAACACAAGATCTCTATCTTCTCCCCTATCAGAACGGCGATCTGCCTTGTTTAAATAGGCAGGTCACTGTTCTGCCTCCCTGTGGAACAATTGTGGATGGCCGGGCCCGCTGATTGGCCAAACCAGCTGATTGGCATCCCCTGTGTCCAATCAGCTCTAGAGCAACTGCATTTTGCAGAGTGCAACTGCACTTAAAAAGTGCACAGGCTATTTGCTCTTAGTAAATCTACACCAATGACTCCAAACATACAGCCAATGTTATTAAGAACTATCGTCAGCATAAAGAAGAATAAGGAGTCCTGGAAGTGATGGTTTAGCCCCCACAGAGCCCTGATCTCAACATCATCGAGTCGGGCTGGGATTACATGAACAGAACAGTCTTTGAGGCAGCCTACATCCACAGGCGATCTGTTGTTTTTTCTCCGAGATGTTTATCTGCAGAGTTCCTTCAAAAACTTTTTGCTTTAAAAGAAAAGGGTGATCACACCAAATATTGATTTGATAATTGCTAATTCATTTGAGAAAAATAAAATTGATAAAAAGAAACTATTAACACTTCTATTTCTGAAAGCATTCTTAAATTATAGCATTTTTATAGCACCTGCCTAAAACTTTTGCACAGTGTATACACTCACGGACAGTTTATTAGGTACACCTTGCTAGTAGTTGGATCCCCTTTTGCCTTCAGAACTGCCTGAATTCTTCATGGCATATCAACAAGGAGGGGATGGTGGACTAGGGATTATAGCGGTGCAAGAATGATGTAGAAGAGTCGGGGTTAACTCACAGTTCAATGCTCATAATACTTATTAATTAGTAAAACGGTTTTTATTACATATAGAAAATTACATCAATACACAAAGAAAGAAAAATATATATAGGAAAAAATTAACAATATATTTTTAGCAAGACTCAATCATATAAATCATGACAGATAATAATTAAAATTTCATTTACAGCGGCGTGTGATCATTGATATAGAAGACAATACAGAGTTAGCAATTGGTTCAAGTTATGCACATGAAATTAAAAGTGCAATTCAGGTTTGCTGTAAGTAAGGTGACCTGAGATAGACTAGGTGAGTCTTAGTAGACAATTCCGACATGTTTCGCCATGACAATGGCTTCCTCAGGGTGCGTCTACTTTACGTAATTAATATATCTAGTAAAGAAAGCATCATAATTAGTTCAATTCAATAATGGATAAGATAAAGAAATAGACCCATTTAGATTAAAAGAAAAAAAATAAAAAAGACAAATTTCTCATAGAAAAAACCAGGAGGGTTCCACTAATTGCCAACCCAGAGGAGGTGCCTTAGCCCCTCCTTCCCTGGTGGAAAAGAGAAGGGAAGAGTCCCCCTTAACGCCATCCAGAGCTTACCCAAGTCGGTGTGTAGGTCAGATTCGGCCCCAGCCGTGAGGTAAGGCAGTCATATAGGGTGCCAGGATTGCTTAGCAGAAGGCGGGTACAACCAGATCGGACATTGGATGTTTCATCTGATTAGGGAGGAATGAGCAATATTTCAAAGAGAAAAATAAATAATAAAAAAGTAATTTCAATAGTGTTGTAAGTCCATGAGAAGTTGGTTCATGGACATGACGCCATACACTACATGGGGGACAATGTCTCAAATGTTTACTTACTTGGGTTGATTAAAAAATACGGTTGAAAATGTGTAATGAAAGAGCCAGAAGGTTATGAAAAGTAACCAAATAATAAACAGGAGGCACCTGGAAAGACATTAGATAAGCAGAGAATTACGGTGTTGTACAGGGTATTAATTGAAGAAAGGGGAGCAATAAATTAAGTAAGGTTATGAGAAAAGATGGTCCAATACCTGTGTTAGAATGTGAGGTAAAAAACCAGTTCTGCCTAAAATAGGCAATTATGGGCACCCTTAAAGAAAGGGGGGAAGAAGAGATGTCCAGACGGTCAGGGGTCTGCAAGGAGCTGAAGAAAAATGGTATTCAAACAACCCTCTTGGATAAGAAATAAATTGAAATGCCAAAAAGGAAAGTGGCAGGGAGATTAAATTGCTTACTTGAATGCAGACAGGTGCGATACGTCAGGTGCCTCCAGAGTCCTGTGATGGACTGAAGTAGCAGACTGGTTTTTATAACCGCCTTCCAGATCGAGGAGGCATGGAGACCGCCCCTCGATCAGCGGACAAAGGAGCCTATGCGCATGCGCACAGCACGCCTCCGCCGGGAGCCTACAATAACCATAGTTCCCGGCGGTAGGCGTGTAATGTGCGTGATGACGTCATCGCCGTGTTCCGGCGAATGAGTGGCAGAGGCTGGAGGTGGGCGGGCTTGTTAAGTCCGCCCTCGGGTGTCCATACTAAGCAAAGGGGCTTTCCCAAAGAGACATGTCCGCCCCCAGGGCGGTGGCCGAGTCTTGACAGCCGAACGGTGGTGGGGGGGTGCTTGGGAGGAGGGAAAGAAGGGGGAAAAAGGAGGCAAGATGGAACAAGACCAATGGGGGCTGTGTATTAGAGGCAATCCAGCGGGTTAAGAAAATAGGGGATATCCTCACCAGTCATGAACTCTGACTAAAAGCCATTAGTACCAGATAGTTAGAGTTTAAACATGTTTGGGTCATAGCTATTTAGAGACCTTTAACGGGTTTATGAGAGCAGAAGAAAGTTTGGACAAGAATACAAGGATGAATCTAGACATGGCAGGCCAAATTGAAATTGGTCAAGCGTCTATTGGAGAGGTTTAAATTAAACAAAGCAGGGGCAATTTAGCGAGGGAAATAGTATACAGTCAAGATTCAATTCCCATACAGTATAGTTGATAAGGTTTCAAATTAATTTCCATATGTATTGGGAAACATAATACGTTAATTTTAAATAAACAAAAAGACATATTGCAAGAAACAATAAAACATAACGGAGCAGGCTTTGGCGCATGATGGTAAAGACCTCTGCGGGCGAGACCCCAAAGGAGGGGAAAACGAACATTTTTTCAAAGGGATGTTTTATATTGGGAACAAATGTAATGATAAATATTAAAGGAAGGATTTGAAGCTGATATACTCGTTCATACCCGGGTATCTGGTGGCATCTAAGGTGTATATCCACCTGGTTTCGAGTTGAAGGAGGCGGTTGTCAATGTCCCCTCCGCGTATGTTGAGGGGTAGATGTTCAAGGGCAGAAAATAAAATTGCAGTAGGATCAAAGTTATGTTTTTGAGCTACATGACGATTAATTGCAGTTGAAATTTTCTTTTTAGATAAAGGTTTAATGTGGTCCTGTATGCGGATGGAGAAGGCTCTCTTTGTTTTTCCAACATAAAAGCATCCACAGCGGCAAGTGGCTAGATAAATGACTCCTACAGTGTTGCAAGTAACCCGATGTTTGGGCTTATATAAATTCCCGTTTGGTAGTAAGGTGCTGTTAGAGTTAGACAGAAACATACATGAGTCACAATGTCCACAGGAGAAAGTACCAGATTGGTCCATTTTTTTTGTGTCATCTGGGGCGTAAAAGTGACTAGAGGTTAGTTTGTCGCTAAGGGATAATGGTCGCCGGTAGGTGATTTCTGGATATGTTTTTACATACTGTCCTACTATTGGGTCCGATGATAGTAGGGGCCAGAATGTATTTATGGTATTCCTAACCTGGGCAGACTGATTTGAGTATTGAGTAATGAGACGTACAGGTTGATTTAATTGAAGATTTTTGTCTCTAAAGATTAGTTCCTTTCGTTCCAAGCGTTTAACTCTATTAAATGATTGTTTAAGTAAATTGTGGCTGTAGCCTCTTGATTTCAATCTTCGATATAGTTCAAAAGATGCTTGGTAAAAGTCTTTATCATTGGTACAATTTCTTCTTATTCGTAAATATTGACTGTACGGTATACTTTTTAAAAGATTTTTAGGGTGAGAACTGGATGCATGCAATATGGTATTGCCTGCCGAGGCTTTTCTGTATAGTGAAGAGTATAATTTACCTTCATTATCAATGGTTATAGTAAGATCGAGAAAAGTGATCATTTGCTGGCTATACTCCAGAGAAAATTTAAGGTTGTATGTATTGATAGAAATTTTGTCAAAGAAACGTTGTAAATCTGGGTAGGTGCCAGTCCAAAAGATTAAAATATCATCGATATATCTCATCCAGGAGAGGATGTGCTGGGTAAAGCACCTCATCTCCGGGTCCAAAAAAATGTCCTTTTCCCACCCCCCCAGATACAGATTGGCGTAGGAAGGGGCACATTTGGTGCCCATTGCTACGCCCTGTATCTGGAGGTAGTGGGAAGATCCAAAGGTAGGCAGGGTTCACTAGCTCTTCTTATAGGTGATGCAAGTGCAGGGGTTGAGAAATTGGAAGAGTCCAAGACACACAAATGTAATGAAACGTGGTTGTCATGGATGTCCTGGCTTACATGAATATGTGCCACGACATCCTTGACAACCACGACTGGTACAGACCTATCTGTCCTACCAGAATTAAGTCCTATATTTTAGACTACCAAAATTTAATTTTTCACGCAACCAAAAAGGGAACCATAGACACCAATACTTGGAAATTCTTACACGTAACCCAACCCAAAACCCCAACCTTCTATTCTCTCCCTAAACTTCACAAATCAATAAAAAAACCTCCGGGCAGACCCATTGTTTCAGGCTGTGAAGGACTTACAGAAAAAGCTAGTGAGCTCGTAGACAAACATCTTGCCCCATTGGTGTCTGCACTCCCTTCGTATATTAAGGACACTATTCACCTACTACGTGTCCTTGAAAATCAGCAGCTACCTAAAAATTCATATCTTGTTGCGCTAGATGTCGAATGTCTCTATAACGCCATACCTCATGAAAGAGGTGTGGAAGTTGTAGCTAAACAACTAGAATGCCTTGGCCCCAATGCACAACAATATAATAATTTTGTTTTATCCCTGCTTAAGTTTATCTTAACCAAAAATTATTTTACCTTTGGATCTTCCCACTACCTCCAGATACAGGGCGTAGCAATGGGCACCAAATGTGCCCCTTCCTACGCCAATCTGTATCTGGGGGGGTGGGAAAAGGACATTTTTTTGGACCCGGAGATGAGGTGCTTTACCCAGCACATCCTCTCCTGGATGAGATATATCGATGATATTTTAATCTTTTGGACTGGCACCTACCCAGATTTACAACGTTTCTTTGACAAAATTTCTATCAATACATACAACCTTAAATTTTCTCTGGAGTATAGCCAGCAAATGATCACTTTTCTCGATCTTACTATAACCATTGATAATGAAGGTAAATTATACTCTTCACTATACAGAAAAGCCTCGGCAGGCAATACCATATTGCATGCATCCAGTTCTCACCCGAAAAATCTTTTAAAAAGTATACCGTACAGTCAATATTTACGAATAAGAAGAAATTGTACCAATGATAAAGACTTTTACCAAGCATCTTTTGAACTATATCGAAGATTGAAATCAAGAGGCTACAGCCACAATTTACTTAAACAATCATTTAATAGAGTTAAACGCTTGGAACGAAAGGAACTAATCTTTAGAGACAAAAATCTTCAATTAAATCAACCTGTACGTCTCATTACTCAATACTCAAATCAGTCTGCCCAGGTTAGGAATACCATAAATACATTCTGGCCCCTACTATCATCGGACCCAATAGTAGGACAGTATGTAAAAACATATCCAGAAATCACTTACCGGCGACCATTATCCCTTAGCGACAAACTAACCTCTAGTCACTTTTACGCCCCAGATGACAAAAAAAAAAAAAAAAAAAAACAAAAAAAAAAAAATGGACCAATCTGGTACTTTCTCCTGTGGACATTGTGACTCATGTATGTTTCTGTCTAACTCTAACAGCACCTTACTACCAAACGGGAATTCATATAAGCCCAAACATCGGGTTACTTGCAACACTGTAGGAGTCATTTATCTAGCCACTTGCCGCTGTGGATGCTTTTATGTTGGAAAAACAAAGAGAGCCTTCTCCATCCGCATACAGGACCACATTAAACCTTTATCTAAAAAGAAAATTTCAACTGCAATTAATCGTCATGTAGCTCAAAAACATAACTTTGATCCTACTGCAATTTTATTTTCTGCCCTTGAACATCTACCCCTCAACATATGCGGAGGGGACATTGACAACCGCCTCCTTCAACTCGAAACCAGGTGGATATACACCTTAGATGCCACCAGATACCCGGGTATGAACGAGTATATCAGCTTCAAATCCTTCCTTTAATATTTATCATTACATTTGTTCCCAATATAAAACATCCCTTTGAAAAAATGTTCGTTTTCCCCTCCTTTGGGGTCTCGCCCGCAGAGGTCTTTACCATCATGCGCCAAAGCCTGCTCCGTTATGTTTTATTGTTTCTTGCAATATGTCTTTTTGTTTATTTAAAATTAACGTATTATGTTTCCCAATACATATGGAAATTAATTTGAAACCTTATCAACTATACTGTATGGGAATTGAATCTTGACTGTATACTATTTCCCTCGCTAAATTGCCCCTGCTTTGTTTAATTTAAACCTCTCCAATAGACGCTTGACCAATTTCAATTTGGCCTGCCATGTCTAGATTCATCCTTGTATTCTTGTCCAAACTTTCTTCTGCTCTCATAAACCCGTTAAAGGTCTCTAAATAGCTATGACCCAAACATGTTTAAACTCTAACTATCTGGTACTAATGGCTTTTAGTCAGAGTTCATGACTGGTGAGGATATCCCCTATTTTCTTAACCCGCTGGATTGCCTCTAATACACAGCCCCCATTGGTCTTGTTCCATCTTGCCTCCTTTTTCCCCCTTCTTTCCCTCCTCCCAAGCACCCCCCCACCACCGTTCGGCTGTCAAGACTCGGCCACCGCCCTGGGGGCGGACATGTCTCTTTGGGAAAACCCCTTTGCTTAGTATGGACACCCGAGGGCGGACTTAACAAGCCCGCCCACCTCCAGCCTCTGCCACTCATTCGCCGGAACACGGCGATGACGTCATCACGCACATTACACGCCTACCGCCGGGAACTATGGTTATTGTAGGCTCCCGGCGGAGGCGTGCTGTGCGCATGCGCATAGGCTCCTTTGTCCGCTGATCGAGGGGCGGTCTCCACGCCTCCTCGATCTGGAAGGCGGTTATAAAAACCAGTCTGCTACTTCAGTCCATCACAGGACTCTGGAGGCACCTGACGTATCGCACCTGTCTGCATTCAAGTAAGCAATTTAATCTCCCTGCCACTTTCCTTTTTGGCATTTCAATTTATTTCTTATCCAAGAGGGTTGTTTGAATACCATTTTTCTTCAGCTCCTTGCAGACCCCTGACCGTCTGGACATCTCTTCTTCCCCCCTTTCTTTAAGGGTGCCCATAATTGCCTATTTTAGGCAGAACTGGTTTTTTACCTCACATTCTAACACAGGTATTGGACCATCTTTTCTCATAACCTTACAGGGGGTCCCCGACTTACAAACATCCGACTTACAAACGACTCCTACTTACAAACGGAGGGAGACAACAGGAAGTGAGAGGAAATCTACCCCTAGGAAGGGAAATTCACTCCTGTAAGAGTTAATATGGGAAAAAGGTGTCTCCACTAAGGATGAGCCCGGTGTTCGATTCGAACCCATGTTCGAATCGAGCACCGGGTGTTCGCTCGCTCGGCGAGCCCAGAACTATTGGGACCGCTCGCATCAAATTCGTGTGATGCGAGCGGCCCCGCAATGCATTGCGGCCCGCGCAGTGCAATGCTGGCTGATGATTGGCCAAGCATGCACTGTGACCCCGCATGCTTGGCCAATCACAGCGCCGGCAGCGAGGAGAGCCATAATTGGCTACAGGCAGGATGCCTGTAGCCAATTATAGCTCAGGGGCTTTAATACACGCCCCACGGTATAAGAGGCCGCCGCTGCGGCGGCCTCGCATATTATGTTTCACTCACAGTGTCAGCGTGTCAGTGTGCTGCTGACTGCTGACAACAATATGTTCTTTATTTCTGGGGATATGTGTGTGCATGCTGTTAGAACAGCATTGCAGTATCACATCTGGGGGGTGTCTATAGGTAGCCTGTGAAGGAGGGCAGGTTTCCTGTGCTTAGAACTTTCCCTGCAAAAAAGTGTCATTTTTGCAGGAAGAAAGCTATTTAAATCACTCGCGGCTAATGAATTGATGGCTCCTGTAACACAGAGAGCTGTCATTCATTAATAAAAAAAAAAAAAAAAAGCGTAGGGGTCCCCCCAAATTCAATAACCAGGCCCTTCAGGTCTGGGATGGATATTAAGGGGGATCCCAGCCAAAAAAAAAAAAAAAAAAATGGCGTAGGGTCCCCCTCAAAATCCATACCAGACCCTTGAGGTCTGGTATGGATTTTAAGGGGAACCCTAGCCAAAAAAAATGGCGTGGGGTCCCCCTCAAAATCCATACCAGACCCTTATCCGAGCACGCAACCTGGCAGGCCGCAGGAAAAGAGGGGGGGACGAGAGCGGCCCCCCCTCTCGCCTGAACCGTACCAGGCCACATGCCCTCAACATTGGGAGGATGCTTTGGGGGTCTAAGACCCCAAAAGCACCTTGTCCCCATGTTGATTAGGACAAGGGCCTCTTCCCCACAACCCTGGCCGGTGGTTGTGGGGGTCTGCGGGCGGGGGGCTTATCGGAATCTGGAAGCCCCCTTTAACAAGGGGACCCCCAGATCCCGGCCCCCCCCCTGTGTGAAATGGTAAGGGGGTACAAAAGTACCCCTACCATTTCACCAAAAAAGTGGCAAAAATGGTAAAAAGGACAGGAGACAGTCTTTGACAATTCCTTTATTAAAATCTTCTTTCTTCTTTCTTCATCCTTCGGTTTCTTCATCTTCTCCTTCCTTCATCTTCTTCCATCTTCTTCTTCCATTTTCTTCTTCCTCCGATCCGCTTCTTCTTGCGCTGGTCTTCTCGTCCTTCTCGTCCGGCATCTTCTTCCGTCGGCGTCGGCGTCGGTGTCTCTGTCTCTTCTTGGGCCGCTCCGCGCAATGGGAGGCTCCCGCTGTGTGAGGCTCCGCTCCGTCTGACAGGTCTTTTATAATGGAGGGCACCTGGTGACCCCGCCCCCTCTGACGCACAGGGACGTCATGGGGAATTCCATGATGGCTTTCCCCATGATGTCAGAGGGGGGCGGGGTCACCAGGTGCCCTCCGTTTTAAAAGACCTGTCAGATGGAGCGGAGCCTCACACAGCGGGAGCCTCCCATTGCGCGGAGCGGCCCAAGAAGACACCGACACCGACGCCGACGCCGACGGAAGAAGATGCCGGACGAGAAGGACGAGAAGACCAGCGCAAGAAGAAGCGGATCGGAGGAAGAAGAAAATGGAAGAAGAAGATGGAAGAAGATGAAGGAAGGAGAAGATGAAGAATCCGAAGGATGAAGAAAGAAGAAAGAAGATTTTAATAAAGGAATTGTCAAAGACTGTCTCCTGTCCTTTTTACCATTTTTGCCACTTTTTTGGTGAAATGGTAGGGGTACTTTTGTACCCCCTTACCATTTCACACAGGGGGGGGGCCGGGATCTGGGGGTCCCCTTGTTAAAGGGGGCTTCCAGATTCCGATAAGCCCCCCGCCCGCAGACCCCCACAACCACCGGCCAGGGTTGTGGGGAAGAGGCCCTTGTCCTAATCAACATGGGGACAAGGTGCTTTTGGGGTCTTAGACCCCCAAAGCATCCTCCCAATGTTGAGGGCATGTGGCCTGGTACGGTTCAGGCGAGAGGGGGGGCCGCTCTCGTCCCCCCCTCTTTTCCTGCGGCCTGCCAGGTTGCGTGCTCGGATAAGGGTCTGGTATGGATTTTGAGGGGGACCCCACGCCATTTTTTTTGGCTAGGGTTCCCCTTAAAATCCATACCAGACCTCAAGGGTCTGGTATGGATTTTGAGGGGGACCCTACGCCATTTTTTTTTTTTTTTTTTGGCTGGGATCCCCCTTAATATCCATCCCAGACCTGAAGGGCCTGGTTATTGAATTTGGGGGGACCCCTACGCTTTTTTTTTTTCATTTTTTTTTTTTTTTTATCAATGACTTTTTTTTATGAATGAGTTTCAATGAATCACTGTTCTCTGTGTTACGGGAGCCGTGAATTAACATTAGCCGCGAGTGATTTTAAATAGCTTTTTTACTTTCAAAAATGACACTTTGCGCAGAGACAGTTCTAAACACGGGAAACATGCGCCCCTTTACAGGCATACTATAGACACCCCCCAGGTACGAAATTTAAAGGAATATTACACTTTTATTGTTTCAATTTAAGCATTATTAAAATCACTGCTCCTGAAAAAACGGCCGTTTTTAAAAAAAAATTTTGCATTGATACATGTCCCCTGGGGCAGGACCCAGGTCCCCAAACACTTTTTATGACATTAACATGCATATTAGCCTTTAAAATGAGCACTTTTAATTTCGAACGTTCGCATCCATTATAACTAATAGGGTTCTAAAGCTCGCACGGACTTTAGGTCCGTTCGCGGGTTCTGGTGCGAGCCGAACGGGGGGGTGTTCGGCTCATCCTTAGTCTCCACTGATATTTTATCACCAGTCCATGTTTCCCTAACAACCCAAAATTTTCAAAATCCAATTGTCATTGGGACAGAAGGTGAGGTGAAATTTTCTGCACTGGGGCACAAACAGCAAAACAAATGTTACAGGGGTGATAACCCTTCCCTATGCTATCCAAAAAGCTTAAAAATAGATTTTTTGGCTGGAGCTACACTTACAAAATTTACCTGTTCCGACTTACAAACAGATTCAACTTAAGAACAAACCTACAGTCCCTATCTTGTTTGTAACCCGGGGACCCCCTGTACTTAATTTATTGCTCCCCTTTCTTCAATTAATACCCTGTACAACACTGTAATTCTCTGCTTATCTAATGTCTTTCCAGGTGCCTCCTGTTTATTATTTGGTTACTTTTCAGAACCTTCTGGCTCTTTCATTACACATTTTCAACCGTATTTTTTAATCAACCCAAGTAAGTAAACATTTGAGACATTGTCCCCCATGTAGTGTATGGCGTCATGTCCATGAACCAACTTCTCATGGACTTACAACACTATTGAAATTACTTTTTTATTATTTATTTTTCTCTTTGAAATATTGCTCATTCCTCCCTAATCAGATGAAACATCCAATGTCCGATCTGGTTGTACCCGCCTTCTGCTAAGCAATCCTGGCACCCTATAGGACTGCCTTACCTCACGGCTGGGGCCGAATCTGACCTACACACCGACTTGGGTAAGCTCTGGATGGCGTTAAGGGGGACTCTTCCCTTCTCTTTTCCACCAGGGAAGGAGGGGCTAAGGCACCTCCTCTGGGTTGGCAATTAGTGGAACCCTCCTGGTTTTTTCTATGAGAAATTTGTCTTTTTTAATTTTTTTTCTTTTAATCTAAATGGGTCTATTTCTTTATCTTATCCATTATTGAATTGAACTAATTATGATGCTTTCTTTACTAGATATATTAATTACGTAAAGTAGACGCACCCTGAGGAAGCCATTGTCATGGCGAAACATGTCGGAATTGTCTACTAAGACTCACCTAGTCTATCTCAGGTCACCTTACTTACAGCAAACCTGAATTGCACTTTTAATTTCATGTGCATAACTTGAACCAATTGCTAACTCTGTATTGTCTTCTATATCAATGATCACACGCCGCTGTAAATGAAATTTTAATTATTATCTGTCATGATTTATATGATTGAGTCTTGCTAAAAATATATTGTTAATTTTCTCCTATATATATTTTTCTTTCTTTGTGTATTGATGTAATTTTCTATATGTAATAAAAACCGTTTTACTAATTAATAAGTATTATGAGCATTGAACTGTGAGTTAACCCCGACTCTTCTACATCATTCTTGCACCGCTATAATCCCTAGTCCACCATCCCCTCCTTGTTGATACTCTTACACCAAGGGATGAGGTGCTGTATTACCTAGCGGACCCTCTCTGTCCTTTTGTACATTACTCTTCATGGCATATATTCAACAAGGAGTTGTAAACATTTCTCAGAGACTTTGCTCTTTATTGACATGATAGCATCATGCAGTTGCTACATATTTGTCGGCTGCACATCCATGATGCGAATCTTCCGTTCCACCACATCCCAAATGTGCTCTATTGGATTGAGATCTGGTGACTGGAGGCCACTGGAGTACAGTGAACTCATTGCCATGTTCATGAAACCAGTTTGAGATGATTTAAGCTTTATGACATTATCCTGCTGGAAGGAGCCATCAGAAAATGGGTAGTAGTCATAAAGGGATGGTCAGCAACAATACTCAGGTAGGTCGTGGCATTTAAACAATGCTCAGTTGGTATTCAGGGGCTCATAGTGCACCAAGAAAATATGTCCAACACCATTACACCACCACCAGCCTAAAGCATTGATACAATGCAGGATAAATCAATGCTTTTTATACCAAATTATGACCCTACCATCTGAATGTCGCAGCTGAAATTGAGACTCATCAGACCAGGCAACATTTTTCCATCTTCTATTGTCCAATTTCGGTGAGCCTGTGCAAATCGTAGCCTCAGTTTCCTGTTCTTAGCTGACAGGAGTGGCACCCGGTGTGGTATTCTGCTGCTGTTGCCCATCTGTTTTAAGGTTCGATGTGTTGTGAGTTCAGAGATGGTGTTCTGCATACCTTGGTTGTAACAAGTGATTATTTGAGTTACTGTTGCCTTTCTATCATCTTGAAACAGTCTGCCTATTCTCTGATATCAACAAGGCATTTTTGTCCACACAACCGCTGCTCCCTGGATATTTTTTCTTTTTTTTGACCATTCTCTGTAAACCCTAGAGATGGTTGTGCGTGAAAATCCAGTAGATCAGCAGTTTTGTAAAATACTTAGACCAGCCCGTTTGGCCACGTTCATAGTCTGAACTTCAGCAAGTTGTCTTTACCATGTCTAGATGCCTAAATACATTGTTGCTGCCATGTGATTGGCTGATTAGAAATTTGTTACCAATCAATTGAACATGGTGTACCAAATAAAGTGGCCGTTGAGTGTGTGTGTATATATATATATATATATATATATATTTTTTGGTTAGCTTTAAAGAGCTCACCCCATGAGTTCAGCCCAGCCGTTTAACCACTTCAACACTGCCCACTGTCATATGATGTCCACAAGGTGGATCTCCCATCCTGGGTGGACGTCATATGACGTCCTCCCATTCCCGGCCGTCTAGGGGGCGTGCACGCGCCCGCGGCGTCGCTCGGGACCCGGTGGGCTTCCCTGGCAGCCACAATGTCCGTCGGGCACTAGGGATGAGCCGAACACCCCCCTGTTCGGTTCGCACCAGAACCTGCGAACAGACCTAAAGCTTGTGAGAACTTTAGAACCCTATTAAAGTCTATGGGACTCGAACGTTAAAAATCAAAAGTGCTAATTTTAAAGGCTAATATGCAAGTTATTGTCATAAAAAGTGTTTGGGGACCTGGGTCCTGCCCCAGGGGACATGTGAAAGTACTGGAAGATCAGCGCTTAGGAATAGAACTGCAGCCTCCCAGAGAAGTACTACACACAAGTATGTAATAAAATTAATATGGTAAAATAAGGGATAGTGGCGCTGTTCAGGGTAAACGTGGAGAATGCCAGAGTGAAGTTCACTTAGCAGGATATTATAAACTATTATACCATACCGGGTGAAGGATAAAAGACTATGTATTCGTATGGATAATATAACAAACTATACAAAACGTATATATATATATATGGTACAATAATCCTTAGTACTCTAATAAACCCAGGTAAATATTGAAAAAATATATTAAAAGGTGACTCAATGATGATATTTGGTAACTGTGAAGGGGTTCCTTCAAATAAATAAATATACCAATAATAAATTATGAATAAAATAATTAAAGTGACTCTGTGAGGTAAAAAATTATAATAATAAAAGTTAATAAATATATATATATGATAAGTAAAAGTTTGAGGTAAAATAAAAATAGTGATACAAGTAATTCATTAATTAAAGTGCTCAGTTCAGTGTATAATCCATAGGAGAGTAAAAAATAAAATCTTTGTGTGTCCCAGGTAAAAAAATTCTGCGTGCAAAAATTGATGAAAATAATAAAAAAATTGATGACGTCCTGTGTAGTTCTTAAAATTCAAGAGTTCTGTGACAAATGGCTTGAACAAGCATATGGATGACTGGTGGATGATGATATATTCAGTGCTCCCCTCCTTCCGCAGAGTGACCCCTAATGTGCAAACACTCACCAGAGTGCCTAACCCCTGCAGGGGTAATAGGCATGTAATATCCTCAATGGATGGTAGGGAAATCCTCCTCTGTAGTGGTGGACGATGGAAAAGATCCTCCTCTGTGGATATGTCCAACCTGTTCCAGTCTCTGGGGATAGGGGATACAGCACCGTGCGATCCGTATGTATAAAAAAGGGGAATGACACTAATAGTGTGATTCTGTTAACCCAAATGGGTATTTTATTGTAAATAAAAATACATATTATAAAAGATATAAATAGGGCCAACAGGGCTATTAGAACAAAAAATATATATGGTATTAAAAATAATGTTTAAAAAAGCAGATCGCGCAGCGCTGGGCAGTGCGATGACGGCACCGCAAAGCCCCGGTCTACAGCGTGCGTTCCACTCGCGAGCTGTATAGAACCGGAAGCAGCAAGGCGGAAGTGACGTGACGTGTACCAGGGTATCACCTTACGTACGTTTCGTCAATGGACGTCGTCGGAGGTGATACCATCTTGGTACACCTCACGTATTAAATAGAATAGGCCGGGGCTACGGTGACCAATGGGAGAGGGACAAGTGCACCACAATGCGCGAGTACCGGGACCGTTTGCTAATGGGCATTACGAGCGTAATGACACCAACGAGGGATATAATTAGATTTGGGAACTTAATTGAATGATCTAAACGCCCTCAGGCCGATACAATTAACCCACCCATTGTGCCCTCTAATGGCTAAGGGAACCGCAGCCCCTGGAGTTCAAATAAAACATTAACCTATTGAGAGATAATTACAAACAGAAGGAAGCAAATAGTATACAGTTATATAATATGTAAATACATCAAGAGTGTGTAAATATCTAGCACAGCACATTAATAAATGAATGAATTAAAAAATGAATTACATATTAAAAATTATAAAATATATAAAACCCCGCTCCCCGTACCTTTAGTGTAAATGGATCAAAGTATATTAATATCTAGCTCAGCACATAATATGAATTAAAAACCACTATCCATAATGATAGTGGATAGGTGGCGCCATCTATGTAGAATACAAGTGCCATCAAGGGAGAAAAAACGGGGGGGGGGGGGGGGGGTAGTATTATATAAATTAATACATTTATATAAATATATCTATGTGTAGAATAAATAAGGGGATGATGAGCAATATTAAGATCTAAAAGCTATGTCTATCATTATTATGAATACTCTTATATTAAAAAAGGCCTGCCTGCCTTCAGATGGTAGGTTGAAAGTGTCTGTCGGGATATAATATTAAAACATATTTAATTACATTGAAGTCTGTAATACAATATATACATAGATGGAGATCAATAAGATGTATGTATATATAAATTATATATAGAAAATGAAAAAATGTAAATATATGTATATAGAAAATAGAGATGTAAAACTAGTCTCCATAGATAGAAAGGAGTAAGTATGGGTATATATGTATACACAATATCGTAAAAAACTTTTATATATAAAAAGGTGTGTAATTAGTCTCCTTGGTAAATAAAAGTAGGGATGAAGTGGATGGTGTATATATCTGGACTGATTGGTGGGATAAAAATGTTAAAATATTTAAATGTTTAAAAAGTTCTAAAATAATTAATGGAGGTATCTGATTAGAAATATAAATATATATAGGTGGGATCTAAGGTCTCTAGGAGTGGTAGAGTATATATAACATTATTTAGATATATAAGTATATATAATATACACAGGAGGAAGATGGAATAAAAAATATATAAAATACAAAAATGTAAAAAGGCCATTAGAAATTGGATAAAAAACAATTCCCCAGGGGACATGTATCAATGCAATATTTTTTTTTAAAAACGGTCATTTTTTCAGGAGCAGTGATTTTAATAATGCTTAATGTGAAACAATAAAAGTGTAATATTCCTTTAAATTTCGTACCTGGGGGGTGTCTATAGTATGCCTGTGAAGGGGCGCATGTTTCCCGTGCTTAGAACTGTCCCTGCACAAAGTGTCATTTTTGCAGGAAAAAAAGCTATTTAAAATCACTCGCGGCTAATGAATTGCCGGTTCCCGTAACACAGAGTCATTCATTGAAAGTCATTGATAAAAAAAAAAGTAATTGATAAAAAAAAAAGTGTGGGGTTTCCCCCAAATTCAATTACCAGGCCCTTCAGGTCTGCTATGGATATTAAGGGGAACCCTGCTTCAAATTTAAAAAAAAATGACGTAGGGGTCCCCCTAAATATCCATCCCAGACCCTTCAGGTCTGGGATGGATTTTAAGGGGAACCCCGGCCCAAAAAAATAAAAAATGGCGTGGGGTCCCCCTCAAAATCCATACCAGACCCTTATCCGAGCACGCAACCTGGCAGGCCTGAACCGTACTAGGCCACATGCCCTCAACATTGGGAGGGTGCTTTGGGGGTCTGTGACCACCCCAAAGCACCTTGTCCCCATGTTGATGAGGACAAGGGCCTCATCCCCACAACCCTGGCCATTGGTTGAGGGGGTCTGCGGGCGGGGGGCTTATCGGAATCTGGAAGCCCCCTTTAACAAGGGGACCCCCAGATCCCGCCCCCCTGTGTGAAATGGTAAGGGGGTACCCCTACCATTTCACCAAAAAAGTGACAAAAATGGTAAAAATGACAAGAGACGGTCTTTGACAATTCCTTTATTAAAATCTTCTTTCTTCTGGTCTTCCTTCTTCCTTTCTTCATCCTTCGGTTTCTTCATCTTCTTCTTCCTTCTTCTTCTTCCATCTTCTTCTTCCTCCGATCCGCTTCTTCTTGCGCTGGTCTTCTCGTCCGGCATCTTCTTCCACGGCGTTGGCGTGTCTTCTTCTGTGTCGGGCCGCTCCTCGCAATGGGAGGCTCCCGCTGTGTGAGGCTTCGCTGCGTCTGACAGCTCTTTTATAACGGAGGGCGGGGCCACCTGGTGAAGCCTCACACAGCGGGAGCCTCCCATTGCGAGGAGCGGCCCGACACAGAAGAAGACACGCCGACGCCGTGGAAGAAGATGCCGGGCGAGAAAACCAGCGCAAGAAGAAGCGGATCGGAGGAAGAAGAAGATGGAAGAAGAAGAAGGAAGAAGAAGATGAAGAAACCGAAGGATGAAGAAAGGAAGAAAGGAAGAAGGAAGACCAGAAGAAAGAAGATTTTAATAAAGGAATTGTCAAAGACCGTCTCCTGTCATTTTTACCATTTTTGTCACTTTTTTGGTGAAATGGTAGGGGTGCTTTTGTACCCCCTTACCATTTCACACAGGGGGAGGGCGGGATCTGGGGGTCCCCTTGTTAAAGGGGGCTTCCATATTCCGATAAGCCCCCCGCCCGCAGACCCCCACAGCCAATGGCCAGGGTTGTAGGGATGAGGCCCTTGTCCTCATCAACATGTGGACAAGGTGCTTTGGGGGGTCACAGACCCCCAAAGCACCCTCTCAATGTTGAGGGCATGTGGCCTGGTACGGTTCAGGAGGGAGGGGGGGCGCTCTTGTCCTCCCCTCTTTTCCTGCGGCCTTCCAGGTTGCGTGCTCGGATAAGGGTCTGGTATGGATTTTGAGGGGGACCCCACGCCATTTTTTTTTTTTGGTCGGGGTTCCCCTTAAAATCCATCCCAGACCTGAAGGGTCTGGTATGGATATTTAGGGGGACCCCTACGTCATTTTTTTTTAAATTTGAAGCAGGGTTCCCTTTAATATCCATAGCAGACCTGAAGGGCCTGGTAATTGAATTTTATCAATTACTTTTTTTTTATCAATGACTTTCAATGAATGACTGTTCTCTGTGTTACGGGAGCCGGATACATGTCCCCTGGGGCAGGACCCAGGTCCCTAAACACTTTTTATGACAATAACTTTAAAATTAGCACTTAAGATTTCTCCCATAGACTTTTACAGGGTGCTCGCGGCTTTTCTAATTTGCCGCGAACACTCCAAATTGTTTGCTGTTCGCTGAACATGAGTTCGACTCGAACTCGAAGCTCATCCCTATCGGGCACCTGCGATTGCCCGGGAATACAGCAGGACCGTGGATCTGTGTGTGTAAACACACAGATCCACGTCCTGTCAGTGGAGAGGAGACCGATGGTGTGTTCCCAGTACAGGGGAACACCGATCGGTCTCCTCCCCTTGTGAGTCCCCTCCCCCCACAGTTATAATCACTCCCATAGGGAAAATATTAACCCCTGAAGCGCCCCCTAGTGTTAACCCCTTCCCTGCCAGTCACATTTACACAGTAATCAGTGCAATTTTATAGCAATGATCGCTGTGTAAATGTGAATGGTCCCAAAAATGTGTCAAAAGTGTCCAAAATGTCTGCCGCAATGTCGCAGTCACAAAAAAAATCGCAGATCGCCGCCAAAAAAAGCAATAAATCTATCCCCTATTTTGTAGACGCTATAACTTTTGCATAAACCAATCAATATACACTTATTGCGATTTTTTTTTTTTTACCAAAAATATGTAGAAAAATACATATCGGCCTAAACTGAGTAAAAAATTTTTTTTTCTTTTTTTTAAATGGGATATTTATTATAGCAAAAAGTAAAAAATATTGTGTTTTTTTTTTTTTCAAAATACCACCAAAAGAAAGCTCTATTTGTGGGAAAAAAAGGATGTCAATTTTGTTTGGGTGCAACGTTGCACTACCGCACAATTGACAGTTAAAGCGACTCAGTGCCGAATCGCAAAAAGTGCTCTGGTAAGGAAGGGGTAAAATCCTCCGGGGCTGAAGTGGTAAAATACTTAACTCTCTTCCCTGTTTAGGCAATAATGACTGCGTAGCTCTGCCTGAAACCCTAAAGCCTTTCCACTGAAAACATCCCTGCTGGGTCCTTATCTCCATGCTCATCCTTTCTTTAGCAATGCTCATGGCGGCCTCTAGCAGTCCAGTGGAGAACGGCCCTCCCATAGGACTAAATAAGGCCACGGTATGCTTACACATGAAGAAGAGGTCTAGGTGAAGAAATGTTTTGTGGAAAGGGTTTTCTTCACTTACTGTCCCACTAGCCCTTAACCTTTTAAATATCGGTAAACCCCAAAAAAATATTCTGGTTTTGTTATGCCAAGTTACATCACCCATATTTCTGCAAGATGTCTACATATACGTTCTCAGCAATTCCTTCCTACTTCAGCCATCAAAAAGTGTCTCACTATGTCTGAGGCTGGGTTTCCCCCCATCCAATTTGCATAATAGGAGAGTGTGACTGGCTCTCAATGGACCTGGCTCAAACATCTCTTTGGGTCGTAGGCCTCAAATGACTAGAAAAAATGTCTCACATGTTTTCCAAAATAATACATTTTTACTTTACCAAATTAATAACTGTCAGGGCAATATTTCAAACCACATCTGGCCTTTAGAAATCCAGCATATTCAAATAATATATACATATAAAAATATGCTTATGTAGCCTGCAGCCAGTTATAGTACATTTCCAGTTAGTCAAGCAATTATTGTAAAGTGTACTTTTATCAAAAATCTGTTTGCCTTGGAAACTACCCCCTGCGGGCCAGAACTCTGGCTTTCATCTACAAGGAAAAATGTATTTAGTGGCTATAATTTATTCACTCTTGTGCTGTACAGTGAGCGGAAGTATTGTTTTTCTTTGTGTGCATTAGTAAATGTTCAGCTGTGTGTCAGGAGAAATCTCAGAGCTGCTAAAATAACAGCCTAAAATCCAGTTATAATACATCAAAATCAAACATGTTCCTGAGAAATGCCATTAGTATGGGCCATGTGTCTAAAATTCCATTCTGAACATTGGCTTGCATACTTGTATAATGTGCATTAAGAGTCATTGCCAATTCCCCCCAAAAAAAACACTACAGGTATTCATTGTAGGCACTTGGAGGCAGAAGTATCTGTACATACATGCACCCTTCTTATGCCGGGTACACACGATCGGACATTCCGCCAACAAAACCATGGATTTTTGTTCGAAGGTTTTTGGCTCAAACTTGCATACACACGGTCACACAAATGTTGGCCAACGATTCCGAACGTGGGAACGCAGTGACGTACAAGACGTATGACAAGCCGAGAAAAAGGAAGTCCAATAGCCAGTGTGGCTCCTCCTGCTTGATTCTGAGCATGCGTGAAATTTTGTGCGGCTGACTTGTGTACACACAATCAGACTTTCCGACAACAAAGTATTGTTGGCGGAAAATTCGAGAACCTGCTAATAAACATTTGTTGGCGGAAAGTCTGACAGCAAATGTTCGATGGAGCATACACACGGTCGGACTCACCGCCAACAAGCTCACGTCCAACATTTCCCGTCAGAAAATCAGATCGTGTGTACACGGCATTGCTGTCATAATGTTAGATGCCAGGACCTTCTGTTAACACTGGGCAGTCCACACCATCCCTCCCAACACATTGTTATTGGCCCATTGGTAGTGCATGAGGTTTGCCTGTCAGAAAGCATTCAGTCAGGAAGGAGGATGTGGCAGGTGTCTCATGGTACATGTATTTTTTAACTACAGTATTTCTTCTTTTTTTTTTTACGGAGGAAGGTTATGACTGATTATTTTTAATGTTAAAAGTATATCTGTAAAAATGAACGTGGACTAACATTGCTGAACTGCTTCTGGATAGGCTAGTTGTCTGGCTGTTTTTGGCTTAAAGTTATTGTAAACGATCACCTTGTAAAACAACCTATTATGGTTAAAATAGAAATGAAAAGCAAAACAAATTTGTATAGATATAAAAAATAAATGAAAAATTCCTTTTTCACTTTTTTATAAGTGATCACATTCCCTCTGTTCTCAGCTGCATAGGAGCTGGGGAAGGAGAAGCAGCAGCACACTGAGCTTCTCAGTGACAGGCTGTGCAGGGAAGGTTTGTCGGAACAAGTCTGATCATTGGAGGAGAGCAGGCTGAGTTCCCAGCACAGCTAGAGAACTGACCACGATGTGTTCTCCTGCTTAGTGTGGTCAGTTTTAATAGGAAAGCAGAGGGGCTCTGTTTTTTATATGACAATTTGTTTATGTACATTACTTTAAGTCTCTGAATAGCTGGGTTAGAAACCCCAGAAGCAGGAAGTGGAGATAGAGAGAGGAGCTAAGACCATATGTCCCCAAGACTGTTGCTATTCCAGACCAGAACCAGGGGTTATTAATAGTTTACTATTGTAGTGAAATGTCCCACACTCCGCTTGAGTGCTTTCGTCATATACCACTTCCTCCAGTCTGAATATAGATATCATATATTCCAAGCGCTGACAACAAACAAGGCAATACTCGTTTGGTTGCTGAACATGAACTGATTTATTTGAGACACAGAAATATATACAGCAGGATGACAATACAAACTGTAACCAGAAATCTAATTAACATGAGCTAGTTTACTAATCATTTACCCAAACTTGGTGACTCAGAGATATGACCTTTCAGGGTAGACTTGCCGTCTCTTAACTCACAACATACAATACACATAAGTATAAACACATCCCCAATAGTTTGCTAGGAGACAAAGGTGTGTTAATTAATTCCTGCAGGAAATGTCATTCTTGAATGTGTGCGCTGTAATATGTTCACTAAAGGTGTGTTAATGAGCGCAATAAACTATTGGGTGAAAGACCCAGGCTTTCCAGATCTCATTAATCAGCATTCCTTTCACATACATCTGTCCACTGAGTCCCAAGCTGGCAGAGACCATCATGGCTTCCTTAATAATGTCCTTTTGCATTACATAACAGAATAACTTCCTAAATGCTTTTAGCTCCCTCAAATGCCAGGGCCCATAGTCGGTAGGCAAGAGGCTAGCATTCAGTCCTTTCCAAAAGCCTCTGTCCTGGGTGAG
Source organism: Lithobates sylvaticus (assembly GCA_028564925.1). NCBI lineage: Eukaryota > Metazoa > Chordata > Amphibia > Anura > Ranidae > Lithobates > Lithobates sylvaticus. The sequence goes on from CM053030.1 coordinate 407,047,919, forward strand.
TCTGTCACAACTATTGTTGCCCATAGCTTCTGGATGTACAGTATATATACTCTATGTATATATTTACTGAATGATGACAGAAGCATATCTGTTCCCTTGTTGTTATATTGCATTCACTGTACCAGATAGTTCAGTTTGTGACTCAGTGTGCACATGTAGTGGTTACCTTGCTTTATATTTGTAGGTTAACCGGTTTATTTAAACAAAAACGTTAAATGACTTTTAATAAAGACACACTCACCTGTCCCAGGATCCGGCGATGTGGCCGCTGGTACCTTCGATTCTCTCCCTACCCTCTCTCCGGCACCGGCATTACAACTGTAGGCACCTGGCTGTGACAGCTTGCGGCTTCACAGCAGGTGTGCACTGCACATTCGCGAGTTACGCTGCACCTCTTGAATGGTCAGGAAATTTTCTGGGACCTGTGACGTGTCCCAGAAGATTGCAGGGAGGGGAAAGAACTTCTGCTTGGATCACCTAGGCGGTCCAAGCGGAAGTGGGAGCGGGTACCTGGCACCCGTTTCCCCTCCCCATCCAAAAAAATTACATGCCAAATGTGGCATAGGAGGGGGGAGGAGTGCTTAAAGCGGAACATCCCCTTTTGGGTGAAGCTTCACTTTAAATAGAGTTTATATGCAGCTCCTGTTAGTCTAGTCAACCCTGTCCCTTCTGGTCTGGAATTCTATAACTAGTTTTAGCCCAGGGTTCAGTAACCACCATAGGCTAGCACTAGGTTAGGCATCTGATGACCACTTGGTAGTTAAAGGTCTGGTTGCATCACAGATAAAACACTACTTGGGACTAGGCGCATCGTAGATAGACTGACTCTAACTTAAAGTGCCACACCATGGTTTCTGCTGGTGAAAAGCTGTGTTTCAAGCTGTCTAGACAATGGCTGGGGGGGGTCTCCTTTTCACTGCAGATCATGTCTTCGGGGTCTTCACCCCCAAGACATATACTGCATTGTGATCATCCTCAGGGGGCCCTGAAACTGGACTCTGGAGGTATCTCTATTAGGGCAGCCATCAGAAAATTTTGGGCCCCTTACGCTTTAGGCCTGGGCCCCCTGAGCCTGACCACCAATATTCCCCAGGGCTTACCCACGGGCCACTGCACCGAATTCACACACCGGCCACCTTATCTGTACGCACTCAGCCCCCCCTTCAATCCTATATATATTCCAGCCACCCTCACACCTGCATATATGTCAGCCGCCCTACCCCCCACACACATCTGTATATATGTCAGCCCACCCCCCCCCCCACACCTGTATGTATGTCAGCCCCCCAACCTGTATATATGCCAGTCCCCCTCACACCTGTATATAGGTCAGTCTCCCCCACACACCTGTATATATGCCAGCCCCCCTCACACCTGTATATATGTCACCCCCACACACCAGCCCCCTTGTTTTAAACTGCAAAATATAACAGTCAAAGAAAAATGTTGCAAACAGTTTATGAGCCCTTCCCCCAATGATGTAAATTAAGCCTGACCTATTGTTTGTAATGATAGGGGTCAGGGTAGTACTTGATTTGCCCTATCTGTGGGTTCCTGCTGGCTACAATCTTCACTTCGTCCAGCATGTTAGGTCTAGCCAACATCTCACAGTGCTTGAATAACTGTGTTTTCCAAATTAAAAGTTCTGGTATGTTGCATCAAATCTTTTCAAGTATGGATTCTACTCAATTAGATCCCAGAGGAACTATCCAACTAATCCTCATATGTGGGGCAGCCTACCCTGACTTAACCAGTATCGGTTGACAGTCATCTACATACTTGCTTCAGGCCTTACAACAACAGACCCTATTCTGGCCCTTGGGGACAAGTTCCATATAGAAATTAGGAGAAATTAGGAGACATTTATTAGAAATTAAGAGAAGGAGGAGTCCAGAGAGAGACTCCACCGAGTTCAGAGAGATGTGGTATGAGAGGAGAGATGAGAGGAACGCTACTCACAGAGGGGTTGACCCAGAGTTCCACCTTTCCACAACAGGAGGAAGTAAGGACTCTAAAATGCTTAAAACGCACATAGCTTACTGCCAAAAAAAAGGTGCAGGAACTCCTTTGGCATATTTGTAGAGTATAGAGCAGTCCATTCAAGTGGATTGGCTGCCCTATGCTGTTTCGGGACAAATGTGCAAAAAAAACAAACACGAAACAAAATGCACATATGCAAATTGCTGAAGCTCGTTTCTTCCTATTTTTTTATTTAATATATTTATGCACACTGTATTTTAATATTCTTTCTTAGAGCTAATACAGACTTTTATTCTTTCTTACAGCATTATCAGATTCGGTCCTTAGGGCTGCATGCCTCTCATCTTACTCCAACTCTGTCTGCTTTGTAAATACTCTGAAGCCTCTGCAGAGTGGTCCATTAAAGTATATGTTACCCCAACATTTCACATTCCTGATATCTGTCTGTTATACTTGTGTTAAAAAAGTATTCTGTTCATTTTAAATTGTGTATTTTGTGTGAAATACCTGGTGATCCTGCCAATCTTCCTGTTTTCCTATTTCAAAATGACCACGGTAGGCATGGTACCAAATTCATCCTAGCGGGGTCAGTTTTGTGCTGGATGCATAAACTGCCTGTCCTTCGGTGGTCAAGAGTCGGCCAAAACTTAGTCCAACTCGTCCCCTGCACAGCTTTTTACTGGGAAGATCATAGTACTGCTGTTTCCCTGTGTTGGAAATTTTGTATATAGCCCTACAGACAGTGTACAGTCCACATGGGCTTGGCTGCCTAACTGCAGACAGGAAACTTTATTCAGGAAAAAGACATACCATAGATGCAGCTACAAACTTTTAAACACTGCCACCTACTGGTTGAAGAATATATCTCTACTAAATACTGATGTACATTAGTTGTTACACAAAGTGCAATTCTGCATTCTAACACCGAGCCTCCTGCTGACATGCCCCCCTGTAGTTTACCCACCTCTTTAAGCCCATTATGCATCTGTGAACAGGGGTTTTGTGATCACTTAAAGAAAAAGAAAAAAAGGTATATATAATGTTTGTTATACGTATATGAACAAACAATTTGCCTTGCATTTCTATTTTAAACTGAATTGGTTGCTTTACTAGGTAATATATACTTTAAAGGAGAAGTCCGGCTTGAGCTCATTTGGCTGGGCTTTTTTCTAAGGGTAGTTCGCTTTGCACTCCTGTGACCCATTTTCAGCAAAGAGCGGTCTGAAGTCCACTCTCTGCTGATGTCACCATAATCAGTCCAGGCATAGTTTGCAATCAGTGTTTTTTTTTTTTTGAAGCATGTGATTACAGCCAGAGGCTCTAATAGGCTTCAAAAAAGGGTGGGCTTGGGGCGCAGAGCACTGCGCCCCGAGCACACCCATTTGTGTGACAATAGAGAATGAATATTCACTATTATCACACAGATTCTCCTCCCAGCCAATCAGGAAGCGGGTCCTGAGACCCGTTTCCCGATTGACCGAAAAGAGATGCATTCCAATTGGCCTAGGTGGAGGAGGGAGGAGACGCACAGCAGAAGCGCTGCCTGTGCCATAGATGCAGTAAGTTCCGGGCTCGTAACTGAATTCCAGGGGTGTGCAGATGTCCCGAACCACCAACCGACCCAGGGAGGATGCTCATGACCTGACCGACCAAGGGGGGTGGTCTGTGGGTGCACTGTTTGCCGCTCCCCCAAAAAAAAGCTGCCACTGATATAAATCACACCTACATATGTCTTTCTATAAGAGTTTCTTTCATGTTGTAGGTGACACTAATTTTGCATATATGACTATGGGTCAGAAAGATCAAAGGTCAGATAAAATCTGTTCTTGGTTGATATGCCTGTCTATATAACATTATTTCTTCATAGTTCTGTTGCTTTATCTGTTTGTTTGCTTCCTTGTTTCTGTGTTTAACAAAAGTGACAAAAAAATTACATTTTTAAACATATACAGTACAAACCCTCCAACATATCCAATTCCGTTAGATACAAAACATTCTGTTCATCTTACTACCTCTGTGATCTTTTTAGCTTAGACAGCTAACTCCTTTTGCCCCGTACACACGAGCAGATATTCCGCCAGCAAAAGTCCGATGAGAGCTTTTGATCCGAAAATGCGACCGTGTATATGCTCCATCTGACTTTTGCTGGCGGAATTCCAGCCAGCAATAGATTGAGAGCATGTTCTCAATTTTTCGGTCAGAAAAAGTTCCGATTGGAAATTCCGATCCTCTGTACCAATTCCGATGTGCAAAATTCCTACGCATGCTCGGAAACAATTTGATGCATGCTCGGAAGCATTGAACTTATTTTTTTTTTAACTTATTTTCTCAGCTCCTCGTAGTGTTGTACGTCACCGCGTTCTTGACGGTCGAAAGTTCAGCAAACTTTTGTGTGACCGTGTGTATGCAAGCCAAGCGGAATTCCTTCGGAAAAACCATCCAAGACGGAAATTCCGCTCATGTGTACGTGGCATTTCAAGTCAGGTGAATGTAATCAGAAAGATGATCAAGAAGATATTTGTGAAAAAAAAGGTCATGTTGGTGGGTCTGGATTTATTTTTTAATAGGCTACAGCAATACTCTGATTGAAACAAGTATATCCTGTTTCTTATGACCAGACTACATAGATGTGTAGATGCCCAGAACAAATTTAGCTGTATCAGTATGTGTGTTAGCTTAAAGTGTTTGTAAAGTCTATTTTTTTTTTGTTTTTTTAAATAACAATTATGTCATACTTATCTGCTCTATGCAGTTGATTTTGCACAGAGCAGCTCAGATCCCCCTCTTCCTAGGTTCCTCTTTGGCTTTCCCGGCCTCTCCCTCCTGTTGAGTGCCATCACAGCAAGCAGCTTGCTATGGGGGCACCCGAGCCGAGTCACAGTCCGGACCCATCCCCTCTCTCTCCTGATTGGCTAAATGATGATTGAAAGCAGCGGGAGCCAATCACGCCACGCTGCTGCCTCAGCCAATGAGGAGGAGAGTCCTGGGCAGCTTAGACACTACTACAACATCGCTGGATAAAGACGGGCTCAGGTAAGTATTAGGGGGCTGAAGGAAGCTGCTTTTTTTAGCACTGATCACTGTATTGGTGTCACTGGTCCCCAAAAAGTGTCACTTAGTATCCAATTTGTCCGCTGCAATGTCGCAGTCGAAATAAAAAAACGCTTATCGCCGCAATTACTCGTAAAAAATAAAAAGTCCCTAAATCTATCCCATAGTTTTACGCAAATCAATCAATATACACTAATTGGCATTTTTTTGTAACCAAGAATATGTAGCAGAATTCAAATTGGCCTAAATTGATAAAGAAATTCGATTTTGTACATATTTTTATTAGATATTTTTTATAGCAGAAAGTAAAAAGTAATGTTTTTTTTTTTTTTTTTAATTGTGTCTCTTTTTAGGTTTCTAGCGAAAAAATAAAAAACGTAGAGGTGATTAAATACTACCAAAAGAAAGCTCTATTTGTGGGAAAAAAATTATATAAATCAATTTTGTTTGGGTACAACGTTGCAGGACTGTGCAATTGTCAGTTAAAGTAACGCAGTGCCGTATCACAAAAAATGGCCTGGTCATTAATGCCACGCACACACGATCTGACTTTTCGGCCGGACTATCCGGCGGACTTAGTCCGGCAGACAATCCGCCGGACTTTCCGAACGTGCAGACTTGACCACACACGCCCGGACTAGAAGTTTTGGCGGAGGTCCGCCGGACATTTACACGGAGTAAAGTCTGTTCATTTAGAACGTGACTCCAGGTAGACAGGACTAGCGAAGGAAGTCAATGCCGCCGCCTCGATCGGCGAGATTGACACCTCGCTAGCCCCGTCACCTGGTATGGATTTAAAGGGGAATCCCTACGCCGAGAAAACGGCGTGGGGGTCCCCCCCAGATCCATATCAGACCCTTATCCGAGCACGCAGCCCGGCCGGTCAGGAAAGGGGGTGCGGACGAGCGAGCGCCCCCCCTCCTGAGCCGCACCAGGCCGCGTGCCCTCAACATGCGTGCCCTGCCGCCCCCCCCCCCCACCCCAAAGCACCTTGTTGTTGATGAGGACAAGGGCCTCTTCCCGACAACCCTGGCCGTTGGTTGTCGGGGTCTGCGGGCAGTGGGCTTATCGAAATCCAGGAGCCCCCTTTAATAAGGGGGCCCCCAGATTCCGGCCCCCCACCCTATGTGAATGAGTATGGGTTACGATGTACCCCTACCCATTCACCTGGTGAAAAAAGTGTAAATAAAAAACACAACACAAGTTTTTAAAATACTTTATTACACAGCTCCGGGGGTCTTCTTCCTTCTTGGGGGGTCTTCTCACCGAGATGGATTAGCAAACACTAGAGATATTCAGATGGAAAGAATGGGTACTCATACCGATCCTGCTGGACGCATATACCATACGGCAGTGCGTCTACAAGGTTTGAACGGACAACTTCCGAAAGTAGCAGCCTGGATGGTCATGCAGCGACTTGCAGTCCCGACTCGTCTCGGACGTGGATGGGAGTACCTGAGATGGCACCAAGATGGTGGTTCCCAAACTCTTCGGCAGGTGAACGCAGGTTCAAAGCGGACACAGATTCAGACCCGAGGGCTGGTCTATTGGTAATTAGCAAAACTCAACCATGGAAGGAAAAAGAAAAATGGATGCTCCTCATGGTGCAGATTAACCAAGATTGGTTTATTGAAAAAATATCATACAATCATGTAGGATATATAAACGTGATCACAAAAAAGTTCTAAAAGCATAAAAAAGAAATGTGGGAAGCTAGGAACGCTGGCCCTACGCGTTACGACTAAAAAGTCTTCCACTGGGGCATATCCGTTTTCTCAGCGTAGGGATTCCCCTTTAAATTCATACCAGGTGACGGGGCTAGCAAGGTGTCAATCTCGCTGATCGAGGCGGCAACATTGACTTCCTTCGCTAGTCCCGTCTACCTGGAGTCACGTTATAAATGAACGGACTTTACTCCGTGTGTCGGCAAGTCCGTTCATTTCAAAAGTCTCGCGGACTAGCAAACAGACGGCCGGATTGTCCGCCGGACTATAATTTTGAGTCAATACTTCTTTCTAAGTCCGCCAGACTTTTGGGAAGAAAAAGTCTACCGGAGCCCACACACGGTCGGATTGTCCGGCGGGCAAATCCGCCGGATAGTCCGATCGTGTGTACGGGGCATAAGGAGGTAAATCCTTCTGGGGCTGAAGTGGTTAATTATAATAGAATGTGTTCTTTTGGATTTTCGTTCTTTTGGATTTTCGAATTTTAGTTCTTTCGAATTCTCGGATTTTCATTCTTTCAAATTCTTGGATTTTCCGTTCTTTCCAATTTTCGGATTTTGTCCATCAAATGCAGCCACTGTGCCTATCAAATGAAGCCACTGTGCCATAAAATGAAGCAACTGTGCCATAAAATGCAGCAACTGTGCCATAAAATGCATCCACTGTGCCCCATAAAATGCATCCACTGTGCCCCATAAAATGCAGCCACTGTGCCCATCATATGCAGCGCCTGTGTCCATCATATGCAGCCTGTGCCCATCATATGTAGCCTCTATGCCCATCTTATGTAGCCTCTGTGCCCATCTTATGTAGCCTCTGTGCCCATAATATGCAGTCTCTGTGCCCATCATATGCAGCGTGTGCCCATATGTAGCCTCTGTGCCCAACATATGTAGCCTGTGTGCCCATCATAGGTAGCCTCTGTGACCCATAATATGTAGCCTGTGTGCCCATCATGTGTAGCCTCTGTGACCCATAATATGTAGCCTTTGTGCCCATCATATGTAGCCTGTGTGCCCATCATATGTATCCTCTGTGCCCATCATATGTAGCCCTTGTGCCCATCATATGTAGCCTATGTTCCCATCCTATGCAGCCTAAAATATTAATTTGCTTTGCTAACCCACCTGGGTGAACTGTGAGCGCCATGCTTTGCGCTCGCAGTTCACTTTTTTTGAAGCCTATTAGAGCCTATGGCTCTAATCAGGTGCTTCAAAAACACCCCTCCCCCGCTGGAATTCAGGTGCCCAGGGGGTGGCTGGAGAGAGAGGGCGGCACCTTAATGGATGCACCGCCACTGGTAAGTATGATTTCCCCCCCCCCCCCAAAAAAAATCCTGTACTTCTATTTTAATCTAAAGATTGTAGCTGGGAAGAGGCTAACAGAGGCAGAATTAGTGCACAGATGATCTAGTGCAAACAATGGCTAAACAAATAAATGACTGTAAAGCCTATCTCCTTATGCTCCATGCTCCTAAGTACAAGTAAGCAAGGAATCAATCCCCTTTTTACAGTCATGGGAAGCACTATTTCTATGGAATGTCAAAATAATATAATAAATGTGTTTATATGAATATATATTAGTATACTGAATGCTGGGACCTGACCTAAGGCAAAGTTATACTCATACTATCCAAATCAGCAAGTATACTTTAGGAAAGAAAAAAATTTCAATGAGATAAATTCTGTCCAGAATAGGGAAGATTTACTTTGGAATAAAAACCCTGCATTCATGCACTACTGACAAAAAGCTCTTAAAGTAAAATATGACAGGAGCTGTTATTCCCATCTTTGAGTGGCCACAGAAAATTCACAGAAGGTACAGCTGTGTTATAGCAAGAAACTTGGAAAGAAAGTATGTTTATCTAGTCTCACTCTTTGCCGAGATGTCATCTGGTCTTTCTTTGGTCTTGTGTTATTGTGCAATTAAACTATATCCTACAGTAATTACTTGTAGCACCCTCCTAGTTAGAAGCTAGTATAGGTAGTTTATAGATAAATGTAGTTATTTTTGGGCTTTGCTGTAGTAAGTGGAGCTGAGTTGATTACTTTTGTCTATTCTGGGCTCTGCAGCAGTAGACTTGCCCGTCTCCCCCTCCCTTTCCAGAAAGCACTGGAAAATAGTAGGTGGAGAGGGTAGAGTATGGGGTGACCCTGTATGCAGCCTTTAGCCAATCCCTTGTCAGGGGAAATGACCAGCAGGGGGCTGAGAGGTGTATATATGGTGCTGAGCAGAGGATAGCAGACTCCTTTGCCTGCTCGAGAGTGACCTAGCCTGGAGGTGGTTTTAATCCTTCCAAGGCTCTGAAAAGCTGCAAGAAGTGCTGGATGAATCTGGTTCACCAATTAGCTGAAGGATCACCCCCAAGTCGTAGGAACAACAAATAAACGTCCAGGGAGGATCTTATCAGGAGGCTCATGGTGCAGTGTCTGCTGAAACTGGAAGGAGGCATCTAGATAGCCAGTGACACAGGCTGACTAGGCCTGAGAAAAAAACTGGGAAAGAGACTGTGTGCCATTGTGCCCCTTTTTCCTAGAGGGACTGTTCATAGTGGGAGCCCCCTCTACTGAACTGTTCGCTATTTCCTTTACAGAAGATCCTTTTCTACTACAGCTAACCATTTTCTAGTTAGTGTTGTCCTTCAAGTTTGTTAGCTCTGGGTCCCCCAAGGTTTTCCCAACCCCTGTCTCTGTTCTATAAAACAAATACAAAAACACAAAAAATAAACTATTTGCCTGATCACTACGTTAACCACTTGCCGACCAGCCACAATACATACAGTATCTCACAAAAGTGAGTACACTTCCCCACATTTTTGTAAATATTTTATTATATCTTTCATGTGACAACACTGAAGATATAGACAGATATAGGGAAATAGACGTATGAGTGCTGCCAGAATTGCTGCCGAGGTTAAAGGGGATTGGGGGGGGGGGGATCAGCCTGTCAGTGTTCAGACCATATGCCGCACATTGCACCAAATTGGTCTGCATGGCTGTCTTCCCAGAAGGAAGCCTCTTCTAAAGATGATCCACAAGAAAGCCCACAAACAGTTTGCTGAAGACAAGCAGACTAAGGACATGGATTACTGGAACCATGTCCTGTGGTCTGATGAGACCAAGATAAACTTATTTGGTTCAGATGGTGTCAAGTGTTTGTGGTGGCAACCAGGTGAGGAGTACAAAGACAAGTCTGTCTTGCTTACAGTCAAGCATGGTGGTGGGAATGTCAAGCTCTGGGGCTGCATGAGTGCTGCCGGCACTGGGGGGGTACAGTTCATTGAAGGAACCATGAATGCCAACATGTACTGTGACATGAGCCTGATCTGCTCCCTTCGGAGACTGGGCCGCTGGGCAGTATTGCAACAAGATAACGACCCCAAACACACCTCCAAGACGACCACTGCCTTGCTAAAGAAGCTGACGGTAAAGATGATGGACTGGCCAAGCATGTCTCCAGACCTAAACCCTATTGAGCATCTGTGGGGCATCCTCAAACGGAAGCTGGAGGAGCGCAAGGTCTCTAACATCCACCAGCTCTGTGATGTCATCATGGAGGAGTGTAAGTGGACTCCAGTGGCAACCTGTGAATTTCTGGTGAGCTCCATGCCCAAGAGGGTTAAGGCCGTGCTGAAAAATAATGATGGCCACACAAAATATTGACACTTTGGGCCCAATTTGGAAATCTTTTACTTAGGGGTGTAGTCACACCTGCTCCTATTTACTAGGGTTGTCCCGATACCACTTTTTTAAGACCGAGTACAAGTACCGATACTTTTTTTCAAGTACTCGCCGATACCGATTACCGATACTTTTTTTTTATGTCATGTGACAGTTTGACTGATGGGCACTGATAGGTGGCACTGAGGGGCACTGACTGATGGGGACTAAAAGGTGGCAATTATGGGCACTGATAGGCGGCAATTATAGGCACTGATAGCTGGCACTGATAGGTGGTACTGATAGACGGTACTTCTGGGCCCTGATAGGTGGCACTGATGAGATGGCACTTATGGGCACTGATAGGTGGCTGGCACTGAAATGCAGCAAAAAATGACATGAGGAAAGGATTTATTTTTTAAATGCTGTACACCCTGCCGCAGTAAGCAGCAGCAGACATCTTGTTACACCCAGATCGAACTATATGGGCTGGGTGTAACAAGATGTCCACTGCTGGCTTACTACAGCCAAGTGCAGAGTGTACCAAGATGGGTATCGGGATGTTCAGCCGCTGACGGCTCTCTCTGTTGTCTCTCTCTCCCCCTCTCTTGTCTCTCCCCCTCTCTCGCTCTCCCCCTCTCTCTGTTGTCTGTTGTCCCTCTCTCTGTTGTCCGTTGTCCCTCTCTCTGTTGTCCCTCTCTCTGTTGTCCCTCTCTCTGTTGTCCGTTGTCCCTCTCTCTGTTGTCCGTTGTCCCTCTCTCTGTTGTCTCTCTCTCTGTTGTCCGTTGTCCCTCTCTCTGTTGTCCCCCTCTCTCTGTTGTCCCTCTCTCTGTTGTCTGTTGTCCCTATCCCTGATCTCTCTCTCTCTCTCTCCCCCCCTGATCTCTCTCCCTCCTTCTCCCTGATCTCTCTCCCTCCTTCTCCCTGATCTCTCTCCCTCTCCCCTGATCTCTCTCTCTCAATCTCTCTCTCTCTCCCTGATCTCTCTCGATCGGTCTCTCTCTCTCTCTCCCTGAGCTCTCTCTCTCTCTAAATCTCTCTCTCTCTCTCTCTCCCCCTCTCTCTCTCTCTCTCTCTCTCTCTCTCTCTCTCCACCTGATCTCTCTCTGTAGTTTTGTACTTGAAAGTGAAAAAACTCAGCTTCAATCTCTGTCACAGTGAGGTACAGGGCAGCAGAAGACACGCCCCTTTCACACACGTTCCCTTGTAATGTGTTAATTACACAGGCTGACTCCGCCCACCCGCTTCGTCCGCCTGCCCTCTGCCTTCACCTGCCCTCTCCATTCACCCGCTGACTCCGCCCGCCCTCTTCGTCCACCCACTGTCTCCGCCCGCCCTCTGCATTCACCCGCCCTCTTCGTCCACCCACTGTCTCCGCCCGCCCTCTGCCTTCACCCGCCCTCTTCGTCCACCGCTGACTCCGCCCGCCCTCTGCCTTTTTTCCACCGCTGACTCCGCCCGCCCTCTGCCTTCACCCGCCCTACAGGCGCTATTTTTACCGCTGACTCCGCCCGCCCTCTGCCTTCACCTGCCCTCTCCATTTACCCACGGCGCTGACTCCGCCCGCCCTATCCGTCCACCCGCCGACCAGGTATCGGATAAGGCATCGGGAGCATTTGTGCGAGTACAAGTACTCGCGCAAATGCTCGGTATCGGTCCCGATACCGATACTAGTATCGGTATCGGGACAACCCTACTATTTACAATTGAGACCTTGTAACACTAACAAGTTAAATGACCCCAGGGAGGGGAAAATGGCTAATTGGATGCCAATTTGGACATTTTCACTTAGGGGTGTACTCACATTTGTTGCCAGCGGTTTAGACATAAATGGCTGTGTGTTGAGTTATTTTGAGGGGACAGCAACTTTACACTTTTATACAAGCTGTACACTCACTTCTTTACATTGTAAAGTGTAATTTCTTCAGTGTTGTCATATGAAAGATATAATAAAATATTTCCAAAAATGTGGGGGTGTACTCAGTTTTGTGAAATACTGTATACTGTATACTGCAGCAGGTCGGCTCTATTGCGCGAAACAACATACATTAATGTCATTTCATGCAATAGACAGAGGGAGCGCCAATTGGCCAGAGGGGGAGCCAATCAGCGGGTCCAGTGGACGCGATGTCCGTCTGCCACACGCGATTGCTCCCCAGAGAGGCAGAACGGCGATCTGCCTATGTAAACAAGGCAGATCACCGTTCTGTCAGGAACATGGATCTGTATTCATCCAGTAAGCCCATCCCCCCACTCAGCTAGAAAGCATCCTCTAGGGGCACACTTAACCCTTTGATCGCCCCTGGTGTTAACCCCTTCCCTGCCAGTGTCATTAGTACAGTAATGCCCTGTACACATAATAGGGTTTTCCGACAACAAAATCCATGGGATTTTTTTTGACGGATGTTGGCTCAAACTTGTCTTGCATACACACGGTCACACAAAGTTGGTCGGAAATTCAGAACGTCAAGAATGCGGTGACGTACAACATGTACGACAAGCCAAGAAAAATGCACTCTATGCAGATATATTGTTCTTGATATATATATATATATGTGTGTATATATATATATATATATATATATATATATATATATGTGTGTGTGTGTGTATGTATATATATATATATATATATATATAAACTTTTTTATAGATAGTTGGATTGCCCCTTCTCCTGAAGAAGTAATCACAAAACGCGTAGAACGTATTGCGCTGCAATCCGTCTGGTTTTATCTTGTCCAAATGTTTTTTGATTTTATCTATTATTGTGTATTGTATCATTGCTGTGGGTATGAGCCTATGAATTGTTTTATCATGTTTCAATATTGGCTACAATTGTCGATGGATAATTTGATAAAGATTGTTTTTTTATGTACATTTACCTTGCATTTTCATTTATACTATGGTTATGCTCCCTACACTGACTGTTGGCTACATGCCTCATTTAAAGTCCCAAAACTATCCCCCCTTTATGTTCTTGAACAGGGATGGAAGCACATGTCTTTGTGGGCCTCATTTAGAGGCCCAAACTTTTCCTATATATACTATATACAGGATTGGAGGTGTGTTACCACAGTCGAATGTATGTGGCATACCCCTTGATGTCTTTACTGCATAGGCATCCAAGGGTGCTGCTCCTATTTATATTGGGATCCGCAATATATGTTTATTTGTTTACTCCTTTATACTTTGGTTACAATTCATGTGTTTCAGGTCCAGGGCTGGTTTCATGTTCCGCACGGCATTGATTGCCGGTGTGCCCATTCTTTGTCCACTTCCGGGAACTGCGATGCGTCACGGCTGCCCTTCCTAATTCCCATGTGGGGGCGGGGATGGGTTCAGCTGTGCCACATCAGCGCCATGTCTCCCACGCCGGCCACAGTGTCACTGACGTGGTGTTTGCATGCTGACCTGTAGTTTGCCATAGGTGTTTTCTTTCACAAGGGAGCACTTTGGTGCCACGTACCTGATCGGCTCCGCTGAGCCTATGAATTGTTTTATCATGTTTCAATATTGGTGACAAATCTCGATGGATAATTTATTAAAGATTGTTTTTTTATGTACATTTACCTTGCATATGCATTTATACTATGGTTACATCGACTGTTGGCTACACGCCTTATTTAAAGTCCCAAAACTCTCTCCCCTCTATGTTCTTGAACAGGGATGGAGGCACATGTCTATGTGGGCCGCATTTAAAGTCCGAAACTTTGCCTATGCAAACAATCTGACTTGGAACACGTAATTCACACAGAGTGCTTGGAGAAACCTACTTCGGTGTTATACAATCACCCTCCCGACCTCTGCAACCTACATCAGAGGTGGCTTAGAGACATGCCCGAGCTAGATAATAAGGATTGGAAAGACATTTGGGATCTTACCTTTCGTCATTTTGTCACTCACAGAGACAGGCTCGTTCAGTTTAAAATAGTGCATATGACTTACTTTTCTCTGCACAGAATACATACAATTAACCCATTGCTCTCCTTAGAATGTTGGCAGTGCGATCACTCTCCTGCTATTTACTGCTTTACTATGCCTGTAAGGCCATAACATGTCCTGGAAGAAGGTTGCCCCTCCTTCCCTTACCTTCTGGAAACATTTGGTCAATGTCAATTTGCCTTTATATAAAGATACACATGTTAATTAGGGGCTGCCCCAAAAAGTACGATAAAGTTTGGTCCAAATGGCTGGCTGACCCAACCACAGCCTCTATGTTAGACAAATCATAACACTCTCATCATTTCATTTTATTGATGTATAGAATGTTGAGATGAGTTGGTACTGGGGACACTCTCCTTCAATTACCATTACTGATATTCACGAGCAGTTGCATCGTTGGGACCTGAGCTATACGTACACTTATCACGGACGGTCTACTAGATCCTACAGTTTTGCTACAGTTTATTGCAACATCTCTGTGGGTGACTGACTTTTATTGTGACCTTTTGTTTTTTATTTTGTGTGTTGTACAATTGCACGCTTCATATTTCAATAAGAAACATATTTAAAAAAAAAAGACGTAAAAAAGCTAAAGCATAACTTCTCCAAAACACACAGCATTTTTCCCAAAAAGGACATTATTGAAGGGGTTACATCAGTGCCTATACAGTAAGTCCTATACTAATTTGTCTCTATGAAATGTATCAGTGACAGTCCCTATCCCCATAGCAGCTATGTATATTTTTTTAATATGACTGCTGGGAATATCAGCATCAACAGGCTAAAAGAAAACTATCAAATGCCTGTATAAGCTGCTTTTTTTTTTTTTTTTTTTTTTTTTACGCCCAGTTTGCATGAGGCCTCAAAGCTCATGTTTCTGTCATTACTATGTTGTTTAAAAGTCCATGGGTCTCGCACTCAGTTTGTTAAGACCTAATCTATGTCACAGATCAGTAGTAAAGCAGCTCAGCTATTACTTTTGGTGCTGTGAGCATATGGTATCTCCTTTCTTAATGTAGCACGCTTGGTTATAATACTGAGCGGTATAGGCATCACCTGCTGGTTTATATAGCACCGACTGGCTAAGTCCCTGTCCAGTCAGTCAAACTCACTATTAAGCTGTGCTCAGACCAGCACACATTACTTGAGCATTAGGTTAATTTCATAGCTCCAGTCTTCAGTTTGTATCTGATTGCTTGTTTACAGACTGCCCTGACCTTTGCTTCTCCCTGTTTCTGATATTGCCTGTCAAATGTGTAGTACGCTGTGGTTTCTTTCCTGTTCAGCTTACTTCTGTTGCTGCACATAAGTTTCTGAGGGCCACAACCTAGTACACATTCCAATACAGTCCATTATTGTTTGCTGGGTGCTCTTTTGAAGATCTGATGTGCTCAGACTATGCACATACCCTCTCCAACATGCAGATACCACAGAGGGTATACTATCCTTTTTTCTGTGACAGTCTGGTTCTCTTTGCACTTCAGACACAGTGGTTTTGTGCCAATTAGAGAAAACTATTTCTCTACTCTCACCTACAAGGTGATTTTCCTTGTAGCAATCACCTCCACCAGTGTATATTTTTTCTGTAAAGTAATGGACTATGGAAAGTTTCATTGTATTCATCTGGATTTACCTTGTCGCTGCTTTGTAGCAGTTTACACCTCAACTGAGCTTTCAGTCCTTTAATCATATTCTTCTTGACCACCATTAAATCATTCAAAGTTTAATTTTTATTGCTCCCTTGGATACATACTTTTTATTTGATAGCTTCAATAAGGCACTTTTCTTCATTTATCTGCTTTACCAATCTGTTGTAAGTGTTCATTATCAACTGATTGAAATGCCAATCTCAACCTTTTTGAATTATGTTACCAACAGCCTGCACAGTGTCAGAAGAGCCCAGGGATGCAGTTGAGACCAAATCAAAAAGCTGTTTTACATCAGAAAACCGCATGCAGATAAGGACAAGAGCACACATTGGGGTTGATTTACTAAAACTGGAGAGTGCAAAATCTGGCATAGCTGTGCATGGTAGCCAATCAGATTCTAACTTCAGCTTGTTCAAACCTGAAAGTGATTAGTCACAGCACAAGCCAATCAGCAGGTGCCAGCGAATGATAGACTGCTGGCACCCACTGATCAGCAAGGAGGAAGTCAGGACAGAGCTCTGTCAATGTAAACAATACAGAGCTCTGTCCTGTCAGCAGGGATGTCCCAGTTTTTGTTTCCCTGTAATAAAACCCAGCACATCCCTTAGTAAAAGCAGCTCACAGTACACACATAAACACGTTTAACCCTTTGATTGCACTATATGTTAACACCTTCCCAGCCAGCGTCATTAGTACAGAGACAGTGTATATTCTTAGCACTGATCACTGTATTAGTGTCACTGGTTCCCACAAAGTGTCAAAAGGGTCTGATTGCCCACCATACTATTGTAGTCCTGCTATAAGTCGCCAATCAATGCCATTACTAGTAAAAATAAACAAACATTCCAGTATATATACCATAGTTTGTAGACTATAACTTTCGCACAAACCAATCAACACTTATGACTACATTTTTTTTTTTTTATTGAATATGTTATATAGCAGAAAGTAAAAAAAAATCCTCTCCGTTCATGAGATTTCTCTGTTTATTTTGGCTGCTGACATTCACGGCACACTGTCCATGCCATGATCTTCAGAGTGCCTTGTTGGGGTGATGTAAACCTCTGTCTCCAGCATAGGTGCTCATTCTTATGTGACTGCATTGCATAGAAAGCCTGCATAGCATGAAGCTTGGTTTTCAGGCTGTGCATGCATGAGAATGCAGGGTGACGTCAGAGATGGATGGTAGTCATAAAAGGGGAAGTAAAGCTCAAGGATTTTTAAGGATGGGGCCGGCTTCAGCTGGGTAGATAAAAAACTGCTGAAAATGTCTATGCATGGTTAACTTTTTATCATCTCAACTTTTTAAGGTACTGCACAGTTTATGATAGTCAAACACATGTGAACTAGATTTTAAGAAGGAGATTCAATGTGCATCTCACTTGTTAACAAAAAAAGAAACTCAAGTTCTATATACAAATAGGAATTTTCTTTTCTGTGCTCCATGTATTATTATTGTGTTTCAATGATAGATAAAAGATAGGTAAAGCATAGCTCTTACAGAGCCCTAACTAACATTTCCTGAACTTGTTGCACATTTTCCACCTTCAATTCACTTAAAAAGCAAATATTGTAAATCTCCAAGCTATATTGTACATCTCCAAGCCTTTTCCTAGCTATTTATTTTTTAGCTGTTGGTGATATTTCTGCTAAGCCTGGCTCTCCTTTTTGTCACGCAGGATCCTTCAATGTCACTTATCAAAAAGTTCTTCCTGGACCCTTTACTTGTCCTGTCTGGGATGCACATTGTGCCTGTGACAGATTAACGTCTCTTTATGACCTGTTTCTCTCCAAATAATTATATTTCTAGTCAATCACTAAATTGTGGCTTGGGTTTACTGATGTTTCTACTGCATTGTTCCAAGATAGCCTGCTTTTCTGCCACACTGAGAGATAACGAAACAAATATGGTGTTAGGTGTGGCAACTTGCTATCTTCTTGCAAGAACCAGCTTAGTTCCTAAAATAACAGGTTATGTTTTTTGCCTTTGAATTGCATACAAAGGGAATTTTTTCATCACTCCTCCATTGCTATACTGGCTCATTTCCCCAATTCATAAACTCCTTCTTAATCATATTTACACCCTCTCTATATATATGCTCACACCCTTATTCTGCTTCTAAATTTTTAGCAGTAGCATTTTTTTTTCTTATGTCTATCACTTCCTAAACATCAAAATGATAACACTCTTTACCCTAGTTTTTCTTGTCTATGCTCTCCTGTAACTTCACCAGTACCACTCTTCTCAGTTCAGAGTCCAACCTGTTGCCTTCAACATCGTTCCTACCTCCTACACCAGTGATGGCGAACCTTGGAACCCCAGATGTTTTGGAATTACATTCCCCATGATTCTCATGCACTCTGCAGTGTAGTTGAGCATCATGGGAAATGTAGTTCCTAAAACATCTGGGGTGCAAAGGTTCGCCATCACTGTCCTACACACTATCAAAAAGGGCAACATTTTTTGATTTATTCAAACCTTTGGTTCCCCATGTCCCTTTTTCCTGTCCTAATAAGCACATTGGGGTTAATTTACTAACGGCAAATAGGATGTTCGCTTTGCAGGAGAATTTCCCCCAGGGTTTAGCAATGAGAGGAAGTTCTGCTGACTTCCATCATTCAATCATGTGCATGTTTTTCTTTTTATCTTTTTAATTTGCACATGATTGGGTATTCTTTGCAAAGTGGATTTTCACCACATTCACTAAGCTCTGAGGAAATCACCCTTGCAAAGTGAACAATTTGTATTTAGTAAATCAACCTCATTATAACCAGCCTCTTTTTATCCAACATGACTACTCTTGTTTCGACAACCAAACTAGTTTTCATTGCAATATTCTGATTGGGACCTGGGCAATTGGCTGCAAACGATTTGATGGAGTTCAACTTTAGTGCTGAGATTTTTAGAACAATTTTGTGATTTTTAAAAACTCCCAAAAACAAAAAATAATTATGTTGCATTTTTCCAATTCCAATTCTTAGATGTGGTGGCTGCATTTGTTTTTATTTTTTAGGCATTTTTTTCCTTTTTTTTGTGGTTGATCAGGCCAGTGAGTCGGTTGTATTGCAACTTCTTTTAACACAACCATCTGTCCAGCAAAAGTGGCAGTTGTAGGGTTAGGACAAGCCATTTAACGCTGACAGGGATGAAGTGGACACTTTGAGCCATACAGGACAGAGAGTGTATAAGGCATACTGCCAAGGCATAAATAATGTTTAAATTGCCAAATATTATAGTTTGAATGAAATATAATGCCCGAAGTAACCCGGACCAATATATATTATTCTAGAAATTTACACATTATTTATGCCTTGGCTATATGCTTTATATACTCTCTGCCCTATATGGCTCAAAGTGCCCACTGTGTCCCCTGATCGTTATGCATTAAATGCATTAATGGACTTTTTGAGGGTTTTTTTTATCTCCTCTTACTTACTTCCCCTCTTTCTCTGTGATATTTGTTTTTCCTTTCTTATTTAGCTTAATTTTCTTCCTTTGTTTTCTTCAGGGAAGACATTCATCATCCCTTGCATAATTTATAGACCTTGAGGTGTGGTGGGTTCTCCCGGACTTGCATTGGCCGCAGTTCCACTTCTCTGATTCAGACTGTAGGTACTCCCAATATTTCTGACAGGTACTATACTGTTTATAATCACTATACTTTTAAATATTTACTTTACCTGTCTGTTTACTTAGAGGGGTGTATGTATGATGCTTACTTCAACTGTGTTTGCAATCCTTAGACCCCTTTGCCAGTCTTCCCTGAGGAAGCAGGCTTTGCCATTGCGAAACATGTCAGATTGTGTAAAGATTACCCCTTTCTATCATCTGGGGATTTGCCCATCTGTAACTTGCAAAATATGTAACTGCAGTTTTTTTATTAACTCAAATTTGTGAGCCAAGGATATTCTTCATATTTTAAAAGTTTTTATATGTTTATAACAATACAAATGTGAACTTTTAAATTGTGGTTTGGTACCTGTAAAGTCCTGTTAGCTTTCTTTCTGTTGGTACTATTGTTTTTTTAAGTGTTGTAAGCTGTAACATATAATTTTTTTGTTTTTGACTTTAATACTTACTTCACTAGCTGCAGACCAGGTCAGACCAGGTGGACCCTCTCCATGCATGGCTGACCAACACCGCAGGTAGCAAGGACACGGCCGCTTTGCTAGGGAGTGGCTGTCTGTGGGTTTCCAGCACTTGTCCATGACAAGCACTGTCAAGAAGAATGGAAGTCAGGCTGCCACACTTTATCTCCCTTTGCATTCCTCTTGTTGGTGCTTTCCTTGGGCAAGTGCTGCGAACAGGTACTCTTTGGTAAATCAGCAGTCCCTTTGCTAGCTGCAATGTTGGGTGGCCGCGCCCTGTCCAATATTGCAGCTTGGATTATAGGGCATCTAGGAATATGGGACAAAGTTCTACCATTGTACTTTGTTCCATCATGAACTGAATACTGCAAAAAATATATATATATATTTCTTCTTTAATTGTAAGAATTACCTTGGGCATACCTTACATTTCAGTGTTAGGTTTTGCAGTTATAGTTAAGTTAAATGATTTGTTTTGTTTTTTAAATTACATTTTAAAATTAAATGTAATAGCTAACCTAAGCTTGAGTTTAAGAGTAAGATTTAAAAGTTAATTTAGTTAATTTAACGTATTAGCGTATAACTTAAGCCAGAACTTAAGCCAGAACTTAAGCCAGAACTTTTTTCCTTGTTTTGGATAGAGTGGAGGGGAATTAGAACCCTTGTCAGTTTTTATTACTGTCTGTTCCCCCTTTCTCTATTTGTCCTGTTTACCATTATTATTGAAAGTGAAAGTAAAAGAAAATCCCAAATTTTGGGATATCCCCAGAAAACTAATAAAGTAGAACTCTTCCAATGGGGACACTAGTTCTA
The DNA here is from genome assembly GCA_028564925.1 of Lithobates sylvaticus. NCBI lineage: Eukaryota > Metazoa > Chordata > Amphibia > Anura > Ranidae > Lithobates > Lithobates sylvaticus. The sequence goes on from CM053030.1 coordinate 407,068,826, forward strand.
GTGACCTAGGGGCCTCAAGAGATTGCCTTAATTTGAAGGAATTCCCTCTCACCTCCTGTTTGGCTATGGAACAGGAAGTGAGGGAAATCTCTGCAATGGGACACAATGGGGCAAAAAAAATAAAAAATCTGACAGAGGTTATAACATTCCCTTACTCTATACAAAATGAAAACAAAAAGTTTTGCCTATAGTCCCTAACTACCGTGTCTTATTCTTCATATGTTGGCACTTTCCCACTGCATCATTTCTGTCAGTGTCCCTCTCCTGCGCTGCCATTTTGAAAAATAATGTAAATTGTACCTGGCTTCAACTAACTTCTTCTTTGCAGGCCCATTAATTACATATGTGCCTTTTCTTAAGTGTATTGTCATACTGTACATGCCCAAAATGAGGCTCAGGATATCACGCACCTCACCTTGTGCATGCTCCTTATGGTATTAGACTCACCTGTTGAAAAAAAAAGCCTTCCCCCAAGATCCTTTTTTCTTCCAAGATCTTGTTGCTTAAGAATGAGATCTCCATTGAAGGCACTGGTTACACCAGTGCCTACAACGAATCAGTAAGTGGAAAACATGCAAAGGGAAGGAAAAGCCCAAACATATATTTTTTTAAGAAATGGCTGTTGGTTGATTTTGCATTAGCATGCAGAGCTGCATGCTGATGTGGATTTTAGTGAAAGGGGGAAAGGCCAACTTTAAGTGTTAGGTTTGGAGGTTAAAATTAGGTTAAAGATTTAGATTGAGGATAAGGGTAAGACTTTAGGATCAAATTAGAAAACATTTAACAGTTAAGATAATGGATAAATTGTAGATTCAAAGGTTGCATTTAAGTGTTCAGGAAGTAGTTAGAAGTAGAAGGGTCTAGGGGTTAAAATTAACTGCTGTAAGGGTAATAATTATCAGTTAAGGGTTAAGGTCATGGTTAATGGAAATATTTCAGTTAAAGTGTATGTATAATCAAAAATATTTTTTCTACATTTTGGAAACAGTGGAGAAGTATTAGAACCTCAGGTTTATACTGCCATCAAATAGAGGGATCTGTTATGGAGATTTTGCTTTCTGTCCTGCAGACAATATTTTAACAGTCAGGAAATAAGCAGAGCTCTCCAACAGCAATGTGGACAAATACAAAACATTTTTTTTAGTAGAGTAAGGGAAGCCTAAAACCCCTGTTAGATTTTTATTTCTGTCTGTGTCTCTGTTACAGGTTTTTTATTACTTCCTACCAAGTGACACTTTTTTCAGCAGTAAAAAATAGAGAGTGGATCCAAGATAGAGATTTTCCGTGAATTCCTATTCTGCCTGAAACCCATCAAATAGCCAGGAAGGGGGAATAAAATCTACCAAATGGAGACACAGAGAGCAATAAATATCTGAAACTGGTTTTGTCCCTATTCCAGTCTTATCGAAAAAAAAAAAAAAAGCGTTGACTGGAGCTAGGCTTTATAAATCAGTACCTTTTTTTAGATAAGTCTACATCTTTTCTATTTATCCATAACTCAGTCCTACTTCTGTTCTCAAAAGGGTGTTTGCTAAAGGGAAATGCATAACCTATAGACCTAATGTTCATTCAGGAATGCAGTAACAAATGTAACTAGCTGAAATAAGGGAACAGTCATTATACCACATTTGCAGTCATTTCTGTACATTTCTGTAGATAAGCTATTGAGGCAGAAAAAATAAAATGTCTGCTATGTGTTATCACCCTTGCAGTAAATGTTCTTAATGTGACCAAAAATGGTATGATTCCAATGTTCCTTTCACATCAGCATAGCCTGAGTGAAAGTTCGGAGTGCTGACAATGGTAACGTGATATACTCTAGCTGTATGGGATAATATACATTGGAGTTTGGTTCTTTTCCAGAGACACAAACTCACAATGAATGCACAGTCTAAAAATTCTCATTAAATAAAAAAACAAATTATTCATGGGATGCGAGTTACTGTGATTATCTTTTATTAAATGAATACATCTGTATAATGTTTTGTTAAGTAATCCTTAGTTGAAGTTACTAAAACAAACACCGTAGCTTTAGGATGTATAAGGCTTATCTCATCTTAAATGTGCAGAGATATTCAGGCACCTAGGATGCATATTATTTGTTTATGTACTTAATTCATTATATGTATTATGTGAATATTGTCACTTTGGCAGTTAGCTTGTTGAAATACAAACTTGTAATTAATACCATAGCGCAAAGATTTATAATGACCGGGATTTCAACTTTCAGAAATTTGGTGTATTCAGACCAATGTAATCCAATTCTGAGTTATTGTTAGTTAAAATACTTTACAAATTGGTCTTTGGTCTTTGGCTTAATGACCTAATGAAGAAAATCCACTAAGCCACCAAAATGTGCTAGTGTTTTGATCAACATTTAAACAGCACAGGGGTACAAAGAGTAGCAAAGGAGTAATTTGGACGCTCCTGTCATCAGGAAATATGCAACTTTTTAAAAAAGGGTCCCCTTTTTTATTTAGTAGCACAATGCGCAAAGAAGAAAGGTGGCAAACTGAATAAGGAAGAACTTTATTTCCTATATACCAATAAGAAAGAAAAACAATATGGGCCCAATATCTGCAGCATATTGGCCTGATCTGGTTATTTTCATGGATCTACTCTGATAACTGATCTACTCCTTCCTACATAAAATATGTTCCAATTGCATACAATACTGAAATGAGCACTTACACAGTATTTCAATTCAGTTATCACAAGCATCTTATAAATATCACAAACCTAATGGATGTTAGTCAATTTATTAGTCAAAACTCTAAAGGTATTTCAGAGTAAAAATGTATAACTGTCCTTTGAAAGTAACGATGTTATTTTACCCCGTTTCTATTTCAGCTTAAAGTCTTCAAAGATGGTTTTGATTCCTCCTCCTTTAACATATGGACTCATTTTTTTGCCAGAGCTTTTCGGTTGTGCAAGATTTGTCATCCAAAAATCAAAACACATGCAAAGAATGTTGGCATAAAGCTCCAAACTGACTTAATATATTTGGAGAACTATGGGTGACATTACCATAGGAACGTTTCAGCAAGAGACACGAAACTCCTCAACTATGTTAAATCGCCAGATTTTATAGATAAAATAAACAGAATGGATAGTTAAATAGCTGTATGTTCAGAGCTACACCGAAAAATATATTTTCCTAAAAGAAATGAACAAATAAAAGGTTTAAAGTAAAACTATATGTATCTATATGTAGATATATATCTATTGAATTATATATATACATATATATATATATATATATATATATATATATTTAATATATATATATATATATATATTATATATATACATATATATATATATATATATTATATATATATATATATATACAGTATCTCACAAAAGTGAGTACACCCCTCACATTTTTGTAAATATTTTATTATATCTTTTTAGAAATTACACTTTGCTACAATGAAAAGTAGTGAGTGTACAGCTTGTATAACAGTGTAAACTTGCTGTCCCCTCAAAATAACTCAACACACAGCCATTAATGTCTAAACTGCTGTCAACAAAAGTGAGTACACTCCTAAGGGAAAATGTCCAAAATTGGGCCCAATTAGCCATTTTCCCTCCCCGGTGTCATGTGACTTGTTAGTGTTACAAGGTCTCAGGTGTGAATGGGGAGCAGGTGTGTTAAATTTGGTGTTATTGCTCTCACTCGCTCATACTGGTCACTGGAGGTTCAACATGGCACCTCATGGTAAGGAACTCTCTGAGTATCCGTAAAAAAAGAATTGTTGCTCTACATAAAGGTGGCATAGGCTATAAGAAGGTTGCCAAGACCCTGAAACTGAGCTGCAGCATAGTAGCCAAGACAGGACCGGTTCCACTCAGAGCAGGTCGACCAAAGAAGTTGAGTGCATGTGCTCAGCGTCATATCCAGGGGTTGTCTTTGGAAAATAGATGTATGAGTGCTGCCAGCATTGTTGCAGAGGTTGAAGGGTGGGGGGTCAGCCTGTCAGTGCTCAGACCATACGCCGCACACTGCATCAAATTGGTCTGCATGGCTGTCATCCCAGAAGGAAGCCTCTTCTAAAGATGATGCACAAGAAAGCCTACAAACAGTTTTCTGAAGACAAGCAGACTAAGAACATGGGTTACTGGAACCATGTCCTGTGGTTTGATGAAAAAACTATTTGGTTCAGATGGTGTCAAGCGTGTGTGCCAGCAACCAGGTGAGGAGTACAGAGAAAAGTGTGTCTTGCCTACAGTCAAGCATGGTGGTGTGAGTGTCATGGTCTGGGGCTGCATGAGAGCTGCCAGCACTGGGGAGCTACAGTTCATTGAGGGAACCATGAATGCCAACATGACATACTGAAGCAGAGCATGATCCCCTCACTTGGGCAGCAGGGAAGTATTCCAACATGATAATGACCCCAAACACACCTCCAAGACAGCCACTGCCTTGCTAAAGAAGATTAGGGTAAAGGTAATGGCCTGGCCAAGCATGTCTCCAGACCTAAACCCTATTGTGCATCTGTGGGGCATCCTCAAATGGAAGGTGAAGGAGCGCAAGGTCTCTAACATCCACCAGCTCTGTGATGTCCTCATGGAGGAGTGGAAGAGGACTCCAGTGGCAACCTGTGAAGCTCTGGTGAACTCCATGCCCAAGAGCATTAAGGCAGTGCTGGAAAATAATGGTGACCACACAGAATATTGACTTTGGGTCCAATTTGGAAATTTTTCACTTAGGGGTGTACTCACTTTTGTTGCCAGCTGTTTAGACATTGATGGCTGTGTGTTGAGTTATTTTGAGGGGACAGCAAATTTACACTGTTATACAAGCTGTACATTAACTACTTTAATTTGTAGCAAAGTGTCATGTCTTCAGTGTTGTCACATTAAATGATATAATAAAATATTTACAAAAATGTGAGGGGTGTACTCACTTTTGTGAGTATATATGTATATATATATATATATATATATATATATATAGTAGGATTGGCATCTTTGCCCCCTCGTTCTGCACCGAAACATTCACTATTTTACCACATTCTGCATTATGTAAGTCATCTTTATTTGACCACACTCCCTTTAAGTCATGGCCATTTGTTAAAAATACATATTTTATTTTTTACAAAATGTAAAAGTAACCACAAAACAAAAATTCATACATAAATATTAAAATCCCAGTTTAGACTTTTCAGCAAATATCTATGTGTTTTGCAAAAATTCTGCGTCTTCAGGACATATAAAGGGAGCTGTTTCGTGTCAACGGGATTTGGAACAAAACCAGGCTGGTACATAAAATACCAAGCTGGAGTGATCATTGTGCTCTCACCCTACCCGGCCTGTGCGAGGATATAGAAAATCACACAGGAGGCACCCACTAAGGAAATGTAGGAACTACAACCGATTGCAACAGATCCAGGTGAATGAAAAAGGGGGGTTTTATCCAAAACCATCAGGGTATTACTGGCCCGCAACTCTGAGCGTAACCGCCCCAACTCCAAATTTCCAGATAGGTCTGCCCCAAATAGCCTTCACAAGAATTCAGTGGTGGCTGGTGCTCAGGGGGGAAATAAACTAAAAAATACTGAAAAAAAAACATCAATTGCAGCCTCATTGTGTCCATCATTGCAGCCTCATTGTGTCCATCAATTGCAACGACTGTGCCCATCAATTGCAACGACTGTGCCCATCAATTGCAACCTCATTGTGCCCATTAATTGCAGCTACTGTTCCCATCAATTGCAGCCACTGATCCCATCAATTGCAGCCACTGTGCACATCAATTGCAGCCTTACTGTGCCATCAATTGCAGCCTCACTGTGCCCATCAATTGCAGCCACTGTGCACATCAATTGCAGCCTCACTGTGTCCATCAATTGCAACCACTGTGCCCATCAATTGCTGCCACTTTGCCCATCAATTGCAGCCACTGTGCACATCAATTGCAACCTCACTGTGTCCATCAATTGCAGCCACTGTGCCCATTAATTGCAGCCACTGTGCCCATCAATTGCAGCCACTGTGCTCATCAATTGCAACCAATGTGCACATCGATTGCAACCTCACTGTGCCCATCAATTGCAGCCACTGTGTTCATCAATTTCAGCCACTGTGCACATCAATTGCAACCTCACTGTGCCCATCAATTGCAACTACTGTTCCCATAAATTGCAACCACTGTGCCCATCAATTGCAACCACTGTGTCCATCAATTGCAGCCACTGTGCCCATCAATTGCAACCTCAATGTGCCCATCAATTGCAGCTACTGTTGCCCATCAATTGCAGCCACTATGCCCATCAATTGCAATCTCACTGTGTCCATCAATTGCAGCCATTGTGCCCTTCAATTGCAGCCACTGTGCCCATCAATTGCAGCCACTGTGCCCATCTGTCACTCAGATCACTGTCAGTGTGCCCATCAACTGTCACTCAGCTCTTAGGCTCTGCTGTCACTCAGCGCTTACTCTTGGCTGTCACTCCTATCTCATGCTCAACTGTTTGTCACATTAGCTTTCAGATAATTTTTCAATAACAATTAGGAATGGGAACTTAGTGAACATATATTGCTGCAAGATTAAATGGTATGGGTTTTTCTTAAAATGACAAATTAAATGTTGTGACACAAATGCCATTTTACATAAAAGCTGAAATCAACAAATGCCCAGAGACTGGTGCTCTGATAGTCAAGAACATACAAGCACATTGGAATGCACCTAATGTACTTCAGAGGGACGTATTTAGTTAGAAGCATTAGAACTGCCTTGGCTAACTTTTTTGAAAGGTAAAGCCTTTGTCATCTTGATGCTTGATTCATTATATTGTGAGTCAATAAATTGGAATAAACATGCTCCCAGAAAGTTCTGTAAAATTTATAGACTACCTTTGAAAACAAGTCAGCCATGGTACCTCTTATGTTTCTATCACCAGGATCTTTCCACACGAGGATCTTTCCACATTCACATATTATTCCAATTTCAATGAAAAGACAACGTCTTGGATATCTCAAGGAGTCCAGTGAGGTGATACCTCGCAGCGCTCTTAAGGACTCTGAAGATGACATATCGTCTTACAATTTTTATTGACCTTGTTGGGGAGATATCGCCTTACATCTCTGAATGATTCCAGTGGGGAAATATCTCCTTACATTTCTTAAAGGGGTTGTAAACTCTCATGTTTTTTTGCCTTAATGCATCCTATGCATTAAGGTGCAAAAACTTCTGTCACTAACCGGCCCCTCAGCCCCCCATTTTACTCACCTGAGTCCTGTGATTCACACGCCGGAGATGAACTCTTCCCCTCTCCCTGTTTTCCCAGATTTTGATTGGATAGATTGATAGCAGCGCAGCCATTGGCTTCCGCTGCTGTCAATCATATCCAATGACACGGGCATCGGGGGCGGGGCCGAGTCCTACATTCATCGTCTATGGACGCCAAATGCTGGACTCGGAAGCGCGCCCGCAAGGTAACCCCCCCCCCAGAAGAGCCCTTCTCCTAGGGCGTTATACGATGCAGGGAGGAGCTACCAGCGCTGCCGGTCGACCCCAGAAGTCGAGAATCGGGGGCCACTCGGTGCAAAACACAGTGGAGGTAAGTATGACATGTTTGTCATTTAAAAAAAAAAAAACACAAAGCCTTACAATCACTTTAAGGACTCCATTGGGGCATACAGTACCTACTTACATTTCGAAAGCACTCCAATGGAGATATCTCTCAGTAAATCTCTCATGAACTCCAGCGGTGACATAGCATCATACTATATATATATATATATATATATATATATATATATATATACACTGTATATAGGTAACACTTTAAAAAAGGAAGCACTAGATTGTTTACACTCTAGTTATATATTTTCACCGTTTTGATAATTTATTGAAAGAAGCTGATAAGTTAAGATATTCCCCTCATTGCTACCAGCCACACCTACCTATCAAGGTGTTAAAAATTCCTGTGGATCCTCAGATGAAATAAAAAACTCTACAAGAACTACATCTTATCGAAAGATCTTCAACTAGCCCTTGTCGACGCACAGCATCCAGCTCCCCTCAAGAATCCTCCAAATCTGAAAAAGATAGAGGCCGACAAAATTCCTCTAAGAGAAGTTGATTCAATTCTCCTGATATAGATCCTGTAGACACAATAAACCAAATGACTTTCACTCTCATCTTGAAGCGTATTTAATCTTAAGGCTTTGCCTTTCTTTGTTCACTAAGTAATTTACCACCTTCAATATAATCTGACTAAAATTATTTAAAATAATATTGTTCTATTAAGTTTTGAACTTTCCCCTTTTAACCCTCACAACCTCAGATAAACATATTTAATGTTTTATCTATCTACCCCCTTTCTCCCTCCCCTTCCCTCTCCCCCCCCCCCCTTCAAGCCAATGAGATACCTATTGTCTAGATTATAACCTTATTTACTTATATTTATCTTAGAGAAAAATATAGTTATTTTTTAAATTGAAGTACTGTACTTCTATTGTTTTATATTTAATGATCCTGTTTATCATTATCACTATTTTCCTTCTTCATTAATGGTAATCCTATGATATGATATGCAAACTATACAGTTACTTATTTTAATGTATTTTTTTCCCTAGGGTTACCGGTAGGTATATATACTCACCTAGTGGTCCCGGCTAGTGGCATGCCCCTGTTGATGACCACTAGCATCGAAACGCGTAGGGCTTACACATTTGAGACTCCTACATTGCCCTTTACTGTCTTTTATGCTTTTAATTTTATCGTATTGGACTGTTGTCTTTTGCTCCTTCATTGAGAGATTTTATCCCAATAAAACGTTATTGGTTAATCTGCACTATTTGAAGCACTTTTTCCCCCTTTTTTTTTACATCACATCTTACCACTGGTGACCCCGGACGCGCTGGAGATACAACTCATACTGTGTGCCAAACCTGGATGATCTACTTTGTGTCCATCGGATGATCTACCCTGTCT